>JAIUZE010027215.1:0-10822 GCA_022085475.1 Heliosperma pusillum | reverse complement strand
CGTAAACAAACAAAAGAGCACGTGACACAAGGGATTTTTGAAGTGGTTCAGTTTCACAACTCGAAACCTACGTTCACTATTTCTCGATTAATAATTATAATACCTATTCCAGATTACAAAATTATCAACCCACTCGTACAACTAACTCTAGTTGTAACTCAAAGTTGACTACCGTTAAATACTCGATTCAAAGTTGAGTATCGTTAAATACTCGATTATAACTTACATTAATAAGAAAGTGTTTTTGATTGGTCTTCGTGTTCACACTATTCAACGTATAAGAATCAATTTTAGCACTATTATCCAATAATGTTTTTCTCAATAATAACTCACGAATATATTGCGGCTTTTTCAAAAATAAAGGTTTTGCAAAATAAAGATTTTACTTGAAAATATTAAGTACATTTGAAAAAGAGAATTCTAGTATGAAAAGCTTAGTTTTAAATGCATGGAAAGCATGGGTATTTATAGTAGAGAGGCAAACTACGTTTTAATTACAAACCCTAGTAGCCGTGACCTTTTTTGAAAAATACGAAAGATATTAGGTTCAATTTACAAACCCTCCCTTGTGAAACAAGAAAGATATTAGGTTTAGATCTTACATAAACACTAAAGACACTCGTGGTTAATCATGGGTGCCGACGGCTCATGGGCCTTAACCATGCGTGACACCTTAGTCCATTGTTGGGCTTAGTAAGATAGATTAGGATTTAGGTTTGAACATGTATGAAATCCTAGATAACAAGACATCTCATAAGTTGTTTTACTAATCAATAGAGAAATCATAATAATATTCAAACTAAATAAATTTAAGCCTTAATCTACTATAAATAATTTTTGTCAAAAGAATTATTTCAAATATATTCAAAACCCGTTTTGAAAATATAAAACAACCGCACTATATTATGCATATCCAAAGTTATAGTAAGTTCAACTATATCTTTGAGCTTGACAGGTAAGGTTATAGTTAAAAAAACTCTAACTTTACTTCCCAAAATTACTATTGAAATTACCATTATTGGACGACGGCCTATACTATAAAATCTTCTTGGAGATCTTCAGTATGTTGATCATCACTTTATTCTATGCACGAGCTCTTCATCTTGAGCTACACAAGCTTCTTTAAGACTTCGTCTTGATCTTGAGCTTGATAGTCACCAAAGTTATAGAAGAAACACCTATAACTTTGCTTCAGCATTTCCAAAGTTATAGTACAATGACCTATAACTTACTTCACATTTGCTTCACAAATCATCAAGGTTATAGCTAAACTAGCTATAACTTGAAGTGTCAAACCATGTTTAATCTAACAAGACTTAAACAAACGATTACAAGCACAAGCACAAGCATATACATTGTATAAACACAGATGTCATTATCAAAACATAATCATATAACTATATGGTTTAACCCTATTTGTGTAGACCATATCATAAATCTTTCGTAATTTATATCCCATTTTATTAAAATTCAAACTACATAAGCTATTTTAATACTTTACATAATAAAACTTGTATTTATGTAAACAAAGGAAATACTTATACATGGGATTATAGGAATAGACATTAACTCGTGATCCAACTTAAAAGCTACAATTGTAAAAAAAAAAAATAAGAAAAAAAAATTGATAGCTACCATAAAACTTAACCTACTATAATAATATTTGAATATATTCTCCTAAATTCTACTCAACTTAATTGTTAGTCTTTCTATATTTAAATCTTCATTGTTATGCCATATCTCAGTGTGATTTATGTTTTGTCATTATGATAGCTCACTTTGACTTCTTGAAATTCAATTGACTACTAATTATCATGGAGTAGTTCACTAACTTCATATCTTCCTCTTTTTTTTTTATGGGGACATGGACGAAGTTAGGGGCAAATAGTAAGGGGGGGCCAGTTTAATTTATAGACAAACGAAACACGAATTATCATATCTCATATATTTTAGAATTGTCTATTAACTTCACACCCTTATTAAAAAGTATGGTCATTTTTGGAAGTGTATAAATTATAACTTACATTTTCCGATGTAATAACGAAGTTTCGTACACGTTAAATTTTTTTAGATCCTAGGCTTTCTTTATTATTGAAATTTTTATCAAAGTTTCATTTGGTGGCACCAAAGTTAAGCCACGTAAAATATTAGATCATCATGATAAGGAAAGAAGTATGCACAAAATAAAACACATTGAAGTATATTAGTTGGTTTAATTAAAAAGTTTTGGCCAATTTTATCTTGTGAATAATTAGATCATTTTATTGTAAAATTAAGAATTTTAAAAAATATAAAAGTGAGAATGTGTCAACCAAGATTCGAACCCAAGACCACCAATACCAAAACAAAAACCAAACAACAATTACCATCTTTGCCAAGTTGAACCATTGCTTTAATTACTATTAACAATAACATAACTCATTCCAGGGCTGCCCGGGCCATGGCCCAATCGGCCAAGCCTGTGCTTCGTCATTGTGGGGACATATACTCAAAATAAAAAATTAGATTTATTTATTTTCAAGATTATTTTAATTTTCTTTAGGGCATATATTAGAAAAACCGACATCAACTTATCATTGAAGTGTGATAAATTTGGAAACACAGAAATAGCTGAAGAAAGCACACCTCATTTGAGGTCATGTAATTTTCGAGCTATTTGTAAAATGAAGGGACTATATATTTGGATTATTCTGCTATCAAGTCATTTAGGTCATCAACTCTAATACTAAAGATCACCCTAAACCAAAAGTTTAATTAAATGGAGAGTAAATAGCATATGCTTCAATAAACTTAAGTTAACCAATTTTCACTGTTCACATGAGCACATAAGTGTTATCGTCGTTTTTTCTCATCACCTACAAAAACAAATGAATCGTTAGTAAAACAATCATTATAATTGATCTTGTATGACCATTGATCAACTTATAATTGATAAATAGTGTAGTAACCACGATTAGTGTTGTCGTCGTTTTTTCTCATCACCTAAAAAAGCAAATGACTCGTTTGTAAAAGAGTTATTATAATTCATCTTGTATGACAATTGACCAACTTATAGTTGATAAATGGGTTATTTAATTATAATATTCCAAACTATTAATAACCTTCTCAAATTACTCCAAACAATAATTTAACTGACAATATACCCAACTATTACCCTTCTCCTCTTCTAATAGAACTTGTGGAAGGGCTACTTATTTAGCCGGTAAACTCACTCTTCTCCTCCTCAAAACTACCTTGAATCTAGAGGTGATCATGGGCCGGGCCGGGTCGGGTCGTGGCATAAAATTAAGCCCAAGTGTGCGGGTCGGGTCGGGTCGGGCCATATGTGCGGGCCTGTTTTATTGGCCCAAACCCGGCCCATGCGGGCTTAAAGCAGGTTTTCGGGCTAATTCGGGCTAATTCGGGCTTATAATATTTTCTTTTCAAATGACTTTAGATACCTCATTATGTAACTAGATACTTTGCCATCAAAAAATTTCATACAAAATTACGTGATTTGATCGGTATTGTCAATGTAAGAAGTATGAATTAATGTAGTTGAACAAATGAATTAGTGAAATGTGCATCTAGTCACGTACGTAGTATTGTTATGATAATTTTTCAACAAATGAACGTAACCAAACATGAAAAACTAGTGAAATGTGCATGTATAATACTGTTTGAATATTACTAATTTTAACAATTGAAATTTTTTGTCTGTCATCTCAAGAAATTATTAATTTGAAGTTAGAGATGAGGAGAAGACAAAGGAAGCGGCCAAAGATTAATAAAATGTACAATTTTCACTTGTACAATACTCCTAATGTACTTAAGTATTGTTCTCGTTATGGTGGTGTACAATTTTATTGTGAATTGAACATGTTCTTTGGCTAAAATATTACTACTAAACGGCAGTTGATTTGTTAAATCTAAAATTTTTTTGTTTATGTTCGGGTCAGGCCGGACTAAAATTCGGGCCTTAGAGTCGGCCCAAACCCGGCCCAATTACTTGATTCGGGCCATCGGTGTAACACCCGCAAATGTTCCCTATTTGTAATTTAAAAATATTATACGGATACTTTTCAGCGAAATTTTAGATTTAGTCTAGAACTTAGTTTCCGTGTCTAATTTAGCAAATCCGAGTTCGTATTCGGACGCTACTCGAAATTCCGTGTGAGTTACGCCTTAAGGCGCTTTTGGGCTTTTTCCCCCATATTTCTCCACTCACCCACCCTTATAACCTAACTCCCTCATTCTTTTTCCACTTACTCTTCTTCCTCATACAAACCACCAAAACCCTAACTCCATTAATGGATCAACTCAAATTCATCACTACTCCTTCATTACTCACTCAAATCCTCTAATTTTCGTCATAATCTTTCCCTCTTATCGTCATCTACCTTTTGTGGTAATAAAATTACCGTCTTTCTCATTTTCAATTTATCCGTTTTTCTCAAAGGTGAATTATATTCATATTTTGTCGTCTTTGTTTAGGTGGGGACCTTCAACACCCCGATAAGGATTACTATCTAGTGGAGAAAGGCTTTGAAATCGATTGAAGACGCAAAAAGGTAACGGTGAAGGGTTACTCGATATCATTACATGTTTTAATGTGTTTTCTATGTTAGTAATCATATTTAGAATAGGATTAGTAACCATAGGAATTGTGTTGTTAAGGTTAGTTGTTGTTAGTTGTTGTTAGTTGATAATTGATAATGAGAACAGACGATTGATGATTGATGATGTTAGTTGATGTTGGTTATATGGTGTTTGGGTTAAAAGGAGGATTTTCGTGCATATTATGTCACAGCCGACCGACCTGCCGCCGGTCAGCTGACCGGATGGGAAGTGGCTGTATTTTAATTGTCTTACGTAATAATTTTCATGTTATGTAGGTCTCAGCCGGCCGACCGGCAGCCGGTCAGCCGACCGGCTGAGACACATCCCATATTGCCTTCATTTTCTCAAGTGACATTGGTCCCAGCAGGGTAGCCGGCAGCCGATCCCTTCGACCGGCTGCGACACGCTGTATATTCCTTGGTTTTAAAATGATACTTTGGTGCCAGCCGGGTAGCCGGCAGCCGGTCCACCTTACCGCTGGAACCGTAAGAGGATAAGCTATCACCTCCACTTAGAATTTCTGCATTTAAATGTCTATAACATTAGTTATGACCGTTTGAAGTGGACCCTTGTTTTTATAGTTTGCAAACTTGTTGTTTTGAGATGAGATTTATGTTTCTTATTCATTATACTTTCTAAACTTGGTCTAATGCTTATGTAATCACGTATTGTTTCATGTTTATCATTGTTGCATTTATATCATGCTTATATCACATGTGTTGTGACGGTTTTTGATGTATCCCACTTTGAGTCAGTTTTACATATGTTATGGTTTGAGCACTAATTGTTAAGTGCTATGAACTCTCATTCCCCCGGCTACCTCCTCGCTCGTAAGGCTGGAATGTCGGAACGAGGAGTGTATCCTTACTGCTTAATTGCATGTGTTAGTGGGCATATGACGACATTGTTGGGAGGCGAACGCTTTGCGTTGATCGACCTGGCCATCAAATGTTGTATACTTGCGAGGTGGTGTCATTGCATGTAGCGTACCGCTTGTTATAATGCTTGTGCTCTTTTCCGCCTCTTTCGTGAATGTTGACCGAATTTGGGGTGCTCGGCTTCTATGTATGACCGAGTCTTGGATGCGAAATGTTTATCGCATGTCGAATCGGAAAATGTGATTCCGAGAGTGTGGCCAGGTTTAGACTAGGACTGGATATTTATATCGTCGTTCTACCTGGAGGAAATTAGTCTACATATACGAAATGTCGAATCGTGTATGCGTTCAGGGAAATGTTTATCCCGTGGATGCGATTTTAATCATACTTGCCATGTACACGGTGCTAGTGTGTGTCATTAACCGTGAGAGATGTTCTCAACGTATTCGTACGTTTGGATGGATGATTATATGATTGATTATTTGTGATCGTTGGATGACTTGGCATGGTTTGTTTGTCGAGTCTCAATCTTATCAAGCTTATGCCGCTAACGGTGAGATGCAAGCCCTAGTGAGTGCATGGTTGCCTAAGAGTGTCTTCCCCGAGTCTATCTATAATATGATGGTTACAGTTTTATACTTCATGTACCGATATCTTTATGTATTGAATTGCCTATTTATTCTTCTCGTATTTCACATGTATATTTATATATGCATGCTTCTACTTTCGTATTTCTGTTTAAGTATGTTATTTGTGATATGGCAGGGAGAACCCGGAGTTACTCCCCACTGACTGTGGCGTTCATGTTTTTCATGGATGAATAAGTTGCTTGCTTGGATGGATTTTGCTTGTTGTATTTTGGGTTCGGGTGTGAGCTAGTGGGCGTTGGCCTTGACGATTCACCCCTAGACGATGTTTACCTAGTTGCTAATAACTTTGATATTTGATAACATTTTGAGAGACTACGTCTCTTGTAGTATATTATACTTTGGTTTGTAATTATTGACATTCCTCGTACTTTTCTATTTGCATGTAAAAAGTTTTAAAAACACCGTATTTTCCGCTATATAAATCAAATGTTTGTTATGTGTTATTTCCGCATTTGCGAGTGTTGTCACAGTTGGTATCAGAGCCTATAACGCTCCCGACGCACACACGTGAACCCTAAACTTAAATTACTTGACTTTGAAATAATGAATGAGAGATGGGTAGACTTAAGGATCTAAGGTGTAGTCTTTGGTTTACTTGATGTTTGTTAAGTTCTAACTTGTTTGTTGATTGTGTTGAGTGATGTTATGTTTGTTTGTATCTACCGTCTTGAGGTGGATCATGCGTTACCTAGAAGAAGTATCCTTTGCCGAAGATTGTAGATTGACAAGCCTAATTGAAGTGTATTTCTTCCTCATCGATGATTTCTCTCGTCCTTATGTATCATGCTCTCTTCCTTCTATCTAAGTGCTTCTTTATCATCTAACTTCTTTTCCCCTTGAAAATTACTCTTGTTACTTTCCTCCTCCTTATCAATTTGTACCCTCAACTTCCTTATGTGACCTTTTGTGGACACCATAACCTTTTGTTTGTGGTATATTATACTTGGTCGGAAGAATTTTGGACCTTGTGAAATCTTAGTGTTGATAGAATAAATTTGGGATTTGAGGAAAATGGTGTAGATCTAAGTTCACCCCATAGTGTTGAGTGGTTGTATCCTTGAGGAAAGTGTGGTCAGATAAGTTTGATGATTTTAATGCTTAATGCTTGCCATGACTAATGTGTGAATAGTTCATGGTATTTTATGGTGTAAGGTTGAATGAGTTGGCTAGGACTTGTTAACCCATTAGTGATTTAATCTTTTGAACTTAGGAGTTTAGTAATATTAGAGTGTCTTGCGGATCATACCTAAGTTGGAGCTAGTTATTCTAAGTGAGAATATTTGGATGATGCCTTGGGTTGTGGGATGCCCTTGAGACTAAGTGACTTCTTGTGATTTTCTAGTGTGTACCTTTGGGTATATGCTTGGTGGAAAAATACTTGGCTATAATCATTGGATTTAAAATTTTGATATTATATCATGGTATCAGAGACTTGGTTGAGGTAGTAAGTCGTCATGATAGATTAAACCATGTTACTTAAGGACTATGGACATGAGTGGAATCTGATTAGATGAGCTATGATGGTGATGCCTTAGGATGTTGATGATGACGTTCTGTTTGGTGTTCTACCTTGTGGGCCAGAGGAGTTGAAAAGAGATTAGTATGAAGAATTCCTTGTTAGTCCTTCGGTTTTGAAACCTTTGAGAGTGTGTCAAATTTTGGAATTTAGAGAATGTTACTATACTTGAGTTGCAATTCCGCAATTGGTATTCCGTGCTTTATGAAAGGGTGGATGAATTGGGTTGTAATCGATTTGTTAAATCTAGGTGTACCTTACTTTGATAATTTGTGGTACGAGGGTCCCTTGTAAGAGACCTTTGTTATTGGGATGAGTTGCTTTACCATCACCCTAGGTTTGAAACGAGAAATTTTGTGGATTAAACCTTAAACCTTTACTCGTGCCATTATCCCTTTTCATTTCCATTCTTGAATGTTTTTGTCAAGATTGATCTTTAAGAAATCGCATGCTCGTATCTTATTTCTTACTCGGATATCTTCATACCTCTACTATCTGCTTTGTCTCTTTCTTGACCTCGTTATTTTCAGCGTTCCTCTCTTGTAATCTCGTGCCTGATTATTCTCATGTTCTCCTTGAGATTCCTTATCGTTTCCTAACTCGTTGCTGCTTCATCTTTTCTCTAGTGGATTGGATATCCCGTTTGTAAGGCTCAGGGAATAAGTGTAATGTATTTTGGAATTCTGTAGCTAGACTATGTGTCTTTGGATTGAGTAAATTTCATGTTGTATTTGATCATGGGAAATAGGACTTAAGCTCTAGGATGAATCCTAATAGTGATAATGTATCCTCTCTTGGTGGTTTTAGATTTGGAGCTTGGTATTGTAGTGTTATTTTGAGAATTGAGTGGATCATGAAAATAGTTCGTTGATGTTGGGTATTATAACGGTTGCTTGGGATATCATTTGGGAATTAGATGTCTCTAATTGATGGATTCTAAAAGAGGCTTTGCTTTAGGGTAATTAAGTCGGTAACCAAAGTTTGAGGAGTATATTCATAAATGAAAATCGATTCATTTTGAGTTTTAGATGAACTAGATGATTTGAATGGCTGTCTGATTGCCAAGTGATTGGCCATTTGTGGTTTGGAATTAGTAATTCTCTTTTATTCTTAAGGAATGATAGTTTGAGATTGAGAAATGTTTGTTGCAAGCTTTGGATAGTGAGTGCTCAGTTGTTATGAATTATAGAGTTAGAATGGTGAACCCATTTATCTTGAGGATTAGTAACCACCATAGTTTGCTAATGTGACTATTTATATTTGAGGCTTCGAGCGTAATAATGATCGAATTAAGGATGTTATGGCGTATTAAAGAATTATTATAATCGATAATGAATTGTGGGTTTTTCCTTGTCGTGAGATCTGGGATGAGGCTAGTTGGATCTTAGATAATTATGTTTGTTTCACTGATTGTGATTTTTGTAAATAATGTTTATGGAGTTTGGCGATTTAGGTTGGTTAAAGTGTAATTGAGGTAAATTACATTCTCTTGAGGACTAGTTTATTAGTAGAGTTAGTGATGTCGAATTCTTGTAGATCTTCTTGCCGACTTCATCGTGATTCTTCCTATCCCTAAGAGTTCGATTTGTTTCGTTTTGCGTGTTTTGTATATATTTTGTTACCCTGAATTGTGTGTGAGATGTGCGAGTCGCTCTATGTACGTGTAATGTCTTCTTATTTTGATTTTATCTTTGAGAAAACCTTCGAATTTCCATATTGTATTTCTAAATTAACTTTTTAAAGAAGTCTAAAGATGGATTTTGTACCCTCTTTTTGGAGAAAATAGATTCTTTTGCTTTTATACTAGGATTTTGCGATTGGTTGGATGTTTGGACTGTTGGAGCCAGTGTCCTTCACAGTTAGTGCAATAACATAAATAAATCTCTATAGGTTCACAGGGTATACTTTGTATTATAATCAGTTGATTAACGTTTATCAATAACGGTTGGCTTGCTAGATAAGTTTGACGTTATTGTCATACAGATGGCGGTGATCAACTGGTCCCTAAAAGTCACACCTAAAGGATGTGTTTTGAGAGATGTGATTATTTGAGAAAATAATCATATTGATGCCCTATTATATGACTAAAAGGTTAGTCAGTGTATTTGACTAATGTATTTGACTAAAAGGTTAGTCAATGTGATGATGAGACGATTATTTAATAACGATTAAATAATATAAGCTGAGACGAATTAAAAGTAATTCGTAATTAAATATAAACTGTTGTATTTAATTAGCATATATATAATGTAAGCTTATGCGAATTAAAATGTTAATTCGTAATTGAATATAAAATGTTATATTGAATTAACAAATTATAATTATACGGATAATTATAATTAACGTATATATTATACGATTGTCATATTAGATGTTGTCAGACCGGTATTAATGTATCGACTACAAAAGGTTGTATGGACATATTAATACATGACAACACAAATGACATTTATAATAATAATACACATTATATATTAAAGCGAATTTAACCGAAATAAAGTCCAGATTCATTCTGGAATTTTCGGTCAATGGGTAGTTATTTTGAGGAGAAAAAATCTCCTCATAAAACCCTAATTGAGCCGTGAGAAAATAGGAGAGGAGAGAAAAATTGAGTTTTGGATTCTAACCCTAATTCATTTCTCACTTGTGCCTCAATCTCTTCACATCACAAGATCAAAAAGTTAACAGTAACTTTTGACAAAAACATTCTAGCAAATTCAAGGGCATTTCTCATTCTATCTAGGGTGCTACGATTAGGAAATATCATCATTTTGATATTGTTCTTAGGCCATTAAAGCAAGGACTAAAGGTTATTTCTAATCTCTCGCTTATTATGCATTTTCGTTTATGACTATTAATCATATAATCATAATTTCATTATAATCCTGAATGATTTAAAGGGAAGTATACGGATATTTTCCCACATGGACTTGTTATTGGAGACGTCTGGTGACTAGTCCTGCACTTACTAACATTTGTTTTGAATTTTGATTTCATTATTTCGTCATTAATTTGATTTGGATAACTAGAGTATTCGTTCGGCACGGGCACTCTTGTGATTCGTAAATAAAGTTTCGCACTTATGAAAAGTCTCCTTAAACCGTTTTAGAGAAGAACCTCGTTTCATAAATGTTTCCCTTGTAAAAGCTTTCGTGTTAATTTTGAAAACCGATTCTTGT
>JAIUZE010027214.1:0-11912 GCA_022085475.1 Heliosperma pusillum | reverse complement strand
CAGTAGAATACCTCTCCGTTCCGACATTCCAGCCTTACGAACGGGAAGGTAGCCAAGGGAATGAGAGTATAAAGCACAAGACAAAATAGTGCTCAAACCGTATCATTTGTAAAAACCGACTCAAAGTGGGAACATACCAAAAACCGTCACAAAACATGAGAATAGGGAATCATATAAGTTTAAATATGATAAACATAAGTCAATACATGATACATAAGCATTAGAACAAGTTTATGAAGCATAATGAATAAAAACATAGATCACCTCTCCAAAACAATGTTGTTTGGAAACCAACGAAAACAAGGGAATAGCTAGAGTTCTAGACATGCAAATTCAGAAATTACAAATGGAGGTGATAACTTATCCTCTTACGGTTCCAACGGGATGTCACACGCCCAAAACAAGCAAGTAACGAAGGAGATATGATCATTTTACGAAAAGGGGTCAGTGTAGGAAAATTTCTGTCGGCAGCGAGTGACGCAGCCTGCGTCACCACGACGCAGCCTGCGTCCTACGACGCAGCCTGCGTCCCCCAACGCAGCCTTCGTCCCACACGGGATTCAGGGACGATCAATTTCCAACAAGTTACCAACAACAAAATCCTCATTTATCAACACAAACCATCAATTCTCATATCAATTAACAACTAACAACAACCAACAACAACAAAACAAGTCCTAAGCATACTAACCATAATCTAAATACGGTTTCTATCCTAGAAATCACATAAAACACGTAAATGATATCGAGTAACCCTTCACCGTTACCTTTTCGCGTCTTTAAACGGTTTCTAAACCTTCCTAGTCTCAACCTACATACAATTAGATAATAAAAGATGAATATCATTCACCTTGAGAAAGACGGATAATTTAAAAAGCGAGAAAGACGGTAATTTTATTACCAATACGGATAGAGGAAGCTAAGAGGGGAAGAATAAGACGAACTTACGTGAATTTGAAAAAGAAATGAAGGCGTAGCGATGATTCGAAGATGGATGAAAATGGAGGCAAGGTTTTGGGTTTCTTAGAGAAGAAGAAATGAATTTGAGTTGTGGGAAATGAATTAGGTTTAGGGTGAGGAAGGGAGTATATGAGGGAAAAAGTCAACGAAAGTCAAAGACGGCTCAAAAGTCAAGAAAAGTCAAACTCGCCTTAAGATGTGATTCTCATGGAATCTCGCGGAAATTCCAAATACGAACTCGAAAATTCTAAATTCGACTCGGAACATAAAATTCTATATTAAAACTTAAATTTGCTGAAAAGTATCCGTAAAATATTTTCACTAGAAAAATAGGGTACATTTCCGGGTGTTACATAAACAATGAAAATTTTTAGTTGCAAAAAAAACCGTTAGTACAATTTGTTAATCCAAGAAAAAATTATGTGTTATAAATAGAAACTATAAACAATGCAATTAAACATACTTCAAAAAACCGGTTTAAATTTTATTGAACTTTTAAAATATATACTCTTTACAAGTGGACTAATATTTTAGAATTACAATTAGTTCCCCTCACTATCATTATCACTACAAATCAACAGAGGTTCATAAGCATTCCGACTTCTTCCTCATCTTCCTCATCTTCCTCATTTTCCTTTTTTCTATTTTATTCAACTTCATCTTCATCCTTTTCTTCTCTGAGCCGTCACATCACGCAGGATCTCGATCTTTCCTGGACCTAGTTTTGGGTGTAAGTTATAATTTCCACTTTTTCCTCCATTTGAAAATTATAACTTAAATTCTTTTTATTATTATAATTTTCTTATACAAGTCTTTAATTTCTTATTTTAGAAGGGTAAGAAGAAAAAAGCTAACACGCCCACAGCTCCGGAGCTCTTCCTTGACACCCATTCCCGACTCGAAGACAATAGAAGATATTGGATCAAACCAAAAGATAAGGAATTATATGTAAGTTTCAAGCATTTTTGTATTTTTACAATAAGTTCAATTTTTTGAATGTTTAACTAATTTTGTAGCTATTTTTAATAACAATGTTTATATTTTGTAGGAAGCATTTTCCGCCGAGAAACTTAGGCAACCCGACAAGTCCGATAACGAGATTTGGTTCGACTTGGTAAAGGGTTTCAAGAAGGGGAATGTCTACGGGATTGGGTCGGCAAAGAACGTATTTTACGAAACTCCAAGGAAAAGAATGTCGTCCACCTCAAAACAAACCTACGAGCCGACAGTTGTGGGAAGACTCCAAGCCGCACTTGACGAGGAAAAAAGAAAAAACGCGGAAAGGGATGAAGAATTAAGGATAATGAAAGAAAAGTTCAAGGCTTGGGAAAGTAGGTTCGAAAATTGCAACCAAGGTCCGCCTCCCTTTCGGCGAGACTATGATGAAGGCAATGGAGGTGGTGGTATGCAAACCCAACCCCATATCACCCTTGGCTTCTGATATTAGTTTAGAAACTTGTGACTTGTGCTTGTTTAAACTCGGTTTGTTAACATTGTAGAATATTTGTAAACTTGAAACAATTTTCTTTATCTATATGAGGATGTTGGTTTCACATCGTGTTGTTGTAAATGTGTGAAATTATGGCTGTTTTCTTGTATACTTGCAGGTATGGTATGGTAACGAAATGGCACGATGAAAACAGAAATTTTCTTGCAATATCACAGGTTTTTTGGCGACTGAAATGTTCATTTGGCGACTACTTTCAGTCGCCAAAACCCCTGTATTTTTGCAAATTATAAGGCCTTTTGGCGACTGAATGGCGACCGAAATCAGTCGCCAAAATGGCGACTGATGGCGACAGATTTCAGTCGCCAAATTGGCGACTACTAAGGTATTCAGTCGCCAATTTGGGCGACTGCTTTCAGTCGCCATTTCACCAAATAGGCGACGCTTTTTTCAGTCGCCAAATTTGGCGACTGAAAGTAGTCGCCCGAATTTTTTTTGGCGACTAATGATTGCGACTGGGTCTTGGCGACTGAAATCAGTCGCCAAATGCATTTTAGCGACTGAAATTAGTCGCCAATATCAGTCGCCTGAATGTTGTTTTCTTGTAGTGAATTGGGTCTTATCTAACGAGTATCTGGGTTTTGGGGTTTTGATTTCTAAACTAATAAAAAGCATAAATGAAAACAAAATAAAAGCAAATCAAAACGAAAACGATAAAGCAGGTGATGAATTAACAATGATAAAAATAATCTAGGGAAGAAGGTTCACACATGTAGATTAACATATTGATGAAATTGGATTTAGAACATGCAAATAATTCATTGTGAGTTCGTAAGAATGATGTGTTCATTACAATCATAGATCAGATGGTCTAGCAGGCTTTTAGGAAATTTACTAGGTCTTAATCTACCATGTCATGCTTTGTCTATTCAATTCACGTATTTCTACCTTGGAAAAGAATTACATTTTAGTCAATGATTTTGATCAGGAATCGTTAACTATCGTTATAGTCCAAACATGCATAGACACGACGTTTTAAAGGCACAATTTCTTTTATCCAATTATCATTGATAAGTGAATATTTGTATGATTTTAACCCCCACTTTAGCTCGGTTTTGTTTGTCATTTGTGCTTTGTTAAGCCATTTTATGAGCTAATATCGTCTTCTAGGCGAATTCCTGTGTTCTAACTTGTTTTGTAGGGAAAGTGACGTTTCTACGCCCTTTTTCTTTATTTCCGAGCATTTGCCTAGAACCCGACGATTTGAAGATGCAAGCTTGACCGTGTGTAAGGCATTTCGAGAAGGTTCACTAACTTAAGGGAGGGAAGAAGCAATGACGGTTTTGTAGTTGTCGGAAGACCAATCAATTAGACGGGAGAATTCATCGCTTTACATCATATCCAAGCAACGAACCCGATTGTAGAGTCAAGGGGGATGTTGTAAGTCAAGTCAAAGCGAACGAAGTTGAAGAGTTAGTCAAGAGCTTCCAGAAGACGACTTACCCGATCGGGTAAGTGGTGTACCCGATCGGGTATTCCTGCTGCTCCAAGCATTGCGGCTCCTTCATCCTGTTTTTGACCTATGCATTTATTGCCCGACCTCTTCTCCACGAAACCCTAATACTATAAATAGATGCTCAAGGATCATACACTTTCATCATATATACATCCATCATATACATTTTCTTACACAATCTTGTCTTATATTTCTTTTTAGCTTTAGTCTTTCTAGTTTAGATTCTCTTCTATTTTTGTCTTTTCTTCTAGTTTACTTTTGTCTATTTCCTATCAAAACATTAGCTTAGTTCAAATAGAATTTCAATCTCTTGCATCTACTTTGTTGGGTTCAAAAGTTGTAATTCAAGGTACGGTATTTCTATGCGAGGGATTTCTATTATTGTTATCGCTTTCATCGTTGATCGTCACCTAGGTATTCCTAATTTATCTTTTGCTTAATGTTCTTTATTGCTTTCCATTTGATTGTCATTTTCTATTCATATCATTTAGATTCATTTTCATATTGTTATAATCGCAGTTTCATTTCTTAGATTGTCATATAGCGTCGTTATTATCGCCACATAGAGAGTCTAAATTATTGTCAAAATCACTTAAATATGCTTATCTTAACTTTCATTGTTAATATCAACACAACCATGAGTGAGTAGTCACCTTTCTAGGGTGTAGGGTAGCCACGTTACATTGATTAAAATATGATAATTGGATAAAGGAAATTGTGCTTTTAAAACATTGTGTCTATGCATGTTTGGACTTTAACGATAGTTGACGATTCTTGATCACAATCATTGACTAGTATGGAATTCTTTTCCAAGGTAGATATACATAAATTGAATAGACAAAGCGTGACATGGTGGATTAAGACCTAGTAAATCGCACTAAAAGCCTGCTAGACCATCTGATCTATGATTGTAATGAACACACCATTCTTACGAACGCTCAATGAATTATTTGCATATCCTAAATCCAATTTCATCAATATGTCAATCTACATGTGTGAACCTACTTCCCTAGATGCTTCTCATTATTGTTAATTTATTATCTGCTTATCGTTTCCATTTCAGTTTGTTTTGCTTTTATTTATGTTCTTTATTAGTTTAGACATCACAAATTCCAATACCCAGAAAATAATTAGATAAAACTCAATTGTGAGACGATTCACAATCCATAGGACACACCATCTCCCTGAGGATCGACCCCTACTTCCCTAATTACATTAAATTGTTATTAGCCTAGTCTGGGTAATTTATCTTTGTATCGGGCTTGCGACATGCCTGAGCAATCATCTTTTAATCAACCTACATGGCTACCCTACACCCTAGAAAAATGACAACTCACTCATGGCGATGTTTAAATCTAAGATGATGTTAATAATAAAAACTAGGATGGACATGTTTATTTGATTTTGATAATATTTTAGGACTTTCTAAGTGGCGATAATAACGACGCTAAATTGACGATCTAGGGAAATGAATTGATTACAACGATATTAAAATTGAATCTAAAATAACATGTAAAGAAAATAACAATCAAATAAGAAACATAAAGACTTTAAACGAAAGATAAAATAGGAATACCTAGATGACGATCAATATAAACAACCGTAATAGAAATTCCTTGCATAGAATAGTCGATCCACAAATTACAATACTTGTACCACATAAAGGAGATTACAAAGATGGCACTTTTATTGATCTAGGCTAAGGATTTGATGTAGAAAAGACAGAAACAAACTAAGAAACTAGGGACAAAAAGGAAGAAGAAAATGATCTAAACTAGAGAAGAGAGGCTAGGTTTCTCTCTTCCTAATCTAGGGTTTTTGTGAAGAAAGAAGTGTTTCTAATTGTGTGTGTGTTCTTTAGATGTGGTGGCTGAGGCATCCTTTTATAGCAGTAGGGTTTCATGGGGAAGGGGTCATGCATTGAACATATAGGACAAAATAAAGGAAGTCGAACCAAAAGCTCGGATCAACAAGGATACCCGATCAGGTACACCACTTACCCGATCGGGTATGTAGTGATCTTGGTCAATTGACTTTCGTTTCATCTCCCCTTGCATATGACTTGACTTTCATTATCCCCCTTGACCTTTTGAGTCGGGTTTGTTGATAGGGTTTGATGTAAAATGATGATTTCTTCGCCTAACTAATCGATCTTCTGACAACTGCGAAATCGTCTTTGCTTCTTCTTTCTTTTGAATCAGTGAACCTTCTTGAAATGCCTTTGTCTTGGACAAGCTTGCTTCTTCAAATCGTCGAGTTCTAGGCAAATGCTCGGGAATATAGAAAAAGGGCGTAGAAACGTCACTTTCCCTACAAAACAGGTTAGAACATAGGAATTCGCCTAGAAGACGATATTAGCTCATAAAGTGGCTTAACAAAGCACAAATGATAAACAAACCGAGCTAAATTGGGGATTAAAATCATACAAATATTCACTTATCAAACTCCCCCAAGCTAAACCCTTGCTTGTCCTCAAGCAAACATAACAAACAATACCAGGACAAGGGTTTCAAGCATTGGCTACTACACCATCAAGAAACAAATCTCAACGTAAAACTTTGGAAACATAATGAATCATAACCCAAAAACAACGTGGGCAAGAATGATACATAAACATGGCTGAGATTTACATAACGGCGCAGCACAAAGAATTTCACTACAGAATTTTTGGCTCTTGCATGATCTTTTTGACAAATGGACTCTTAGGCGAACACTCATGTATGTAAAAGGTGATTTCTTTATATGTAAATGGTTTATGAGACACTCACCTATCTACGACTTATGAAAATGTGTCCGCAGTCTAATATGGTAAACAATTCAAAACACAAGACAAAGATCACAATGCACATAGAAAAGAAGCCGGAAGTGTGACAACCCTCGCGAATGTGGAAATATAAAACATACAAGCATGTGAATTATATAGCGGAAATATGAAACTTTTAAAAACTTTTATACATGCAAAATAGAAAATACGAGGAGTGTCAAAAATTACAAACCAAATACAAAATACTATAAGAGACGAAGTCTCTCAAAATGTTATCAATATCAAAGTGATTAGCAAACTAGCTAATAAACGTCTAGAGGTGTTTCATCCAGGGACAACGCCTGCTAGCTCACACCTGAACCCAAAATACCACAAGCAAAAAGCCATCCAAATCAAGCAACCTGATCATCCATGAAAAACATGAACGCCACAGTCAGTGGGGAGTAACTCCGGGTTCTCCCAGCCATATCACATTAAACGTACATAAAAGGAAATACAAAAGTAGAAGCATGCATATATAGATATACATGTGAAATACGATAAGGATAGATAGGCAATGCAATATATAATGAAAAGAGCACATGAAGTACAATCCGTAACCATCATGCTATAGATAGACTCGGGGAAGACACTCTTAGGCAACCGAATACGCTCACTAAGGCTTACATCTCACCGTTAGCGGTACAAGTTTGATAAGATTGAGACTCGACAAACAAACCACGCCAAGTCATGCAATGATCATGAATAATCAATCATGGACTCGACAAAAAAACCATGCCAAGTCATGCAGTGATCATGAATAAAAATCATGTAATCACGCATCCAAACACAACGACACAAAGACGACATCTCTCACGGTAAATGAAACGCACTAGCACCGTGTACATGGCAAGTATGATTAACAGGCATCCACGAGATAAACATTTCCTTGAACGCATACACGATCACATTTCGTATATGTGGACTAATTTCCTCCGGTAGGACAACGATATAAATACCCGGTCATAGTCTAAATCTGGCCAAAATCCCAAAATCACATTTTCCGGTTCGACATGCGATAAACGTTTCGCATCCAAGACTCGGTCAATCATAGACGCCGAGTACCCTAAATTCGGTAGAACAATTCACGAAAGAGGCGGAAAAGAGCACAAGCCCCATAACAAGCGGTACGCTACATGCAAATAACACCACCTCGCAAGTACACAACATTTGACGGCCAGGTCGATCAACGCAATGCGTTCGCCTCCCAACAACGTCGTCGTATGCCCACTAACACATGCAATCAAGCAGTAGGATACCTCCCCGTTCCGACATTCCAGCCTTACGAACGTGGAGGTAGCCAAGGGAATGAGAGTACAAAGCACATAACAAAATAGTGCTCAAACCGTATCATTTGTAAAAACCGACTCAAAGTGGGACATACCAAAAACCGTCACAAAACATGTGAATAGGGAATTTATAAACTTAACTATGATAAAAATGAATCAATACATGATACATAAGCATTAGAACAAGTTTATGAAGCATAATGAATAAAAACATAGATCACCTCTCCAAAACAACGTTGTTTAGAAACCAACTAAAACAAGGGTCCACTTCAAACAGTCATAACTAGAGTTCTATACATGCAAAAGCATAAATTCCAAATGGAGGTGATAGCTTATCCTCTTACGGTTCCAACGGGATGTCACAAGCCCAAAACAAGCAAGGAACGAAGGAGATATGATCATTTTACGAAAAGGGATCAGTGCAGTGAAACTGCACAAATCACGACCGTGACTTGTATTTCACGCCCGTGAAGCTCTCTGTTACGCAAGGGTATATGGTCAGCCACTATTTCACGCTCGTGACATGAGTTTCACGACCGTGACTTGGGTCAAGACAAATCCATTTTGTTCTAAACTCAACCATCATCAACTATTATCATAAATCATCAATTCTCATATCAGTTCTCATATCAATTCTCATATCAATTCTCATATTTACTTTCTAACAACTATCAACAATCAATATTCATCATCAACTAACAACATTTATCATCCATAACATAAATCTTAAGCTTTCTAATCGTATTCTAAATTCGAATTCTAACATAGAAATCATGTAAAACACGTCAATGATATCGAGTAACCCTTCACCGTTACCTTTTCGCGTCTTTAATCGATTTCTAGAAAGTCTCCACCTACAATTAGATACAAAAGATGAATATAATTCACCTTTGAGAAAGACAGATAATTTAAAAAGCGAGAAAGACGGTACTTTTATTACCAATACAGATAGAGGAAGATAAGAGGGGAAGAATAGGACAAACTTACGTGAATTTGAGCAAGAAACGAGCGAGTTATGACGAATCTAAGCTTGGATGATTATGGAAGCTAGGTTTTATGGGGTTTTCTTAGAGAAGAAAAAGAAATGAGTTGTGAGGGAAAGTTAGGTTAAAGGGAGTATAAGAAGAGAGTAAGTGGAAAAGTCAAGAAAAAGTCAAAGTCGCCTTAAGACGGGATTCACATGGAATCTCGCGGAAATTCCAAATACGAACTCGGAAATTCTAAATTCGACTCGGAAAATTAAATTCCAACTTAAAACTAAATTCGCTGAAAAGTATCCGTAAAATATTTTTACTATTCAAAATAGGGTACATTTGCGGGTGTTACAATCACCCCACCTTTTAAAAAGTTTCGTCCTCGAAACTTGAGAGTAGAAAATAAAAGTATCAAGGACAAGAATCGGTTTTCAAATTTAATACGAAAACTTTTATAAGAGAAACATTTATGAAACGAAGTTCATCTCGAAAAGGGTTTAAGGAAAATTTTCATAAGAGCGAAACTCTATTTACGGATCACAAGAATGCTCGTCGCGAACGAGAACTCTAATTATCCAATTCAAAGCAATGTCGAAATAGTGAAATCGAAATTCAAAACAACGTTAGTAAGTGCAGGACTAGTTATCAGACGTCTCCAATAACAAGTGCAAACATCCAACCAAACGCAAAATCCAAATATAAAAGCAAAAGAAATCCGTTTTCTCCAAAAAGAGGGTACACAAACCATCTTTAGACTTCTTTGAAACGTTAAATTAGAAATATAATATGGAAATTTGAAAGTTTTATCAAAATCAAATAACAAGACATTACAAGTACATAGAGCGACTCGCACAATTCACACACAATTCAGGGTAACAAAATATATACAAAACACGCAAAAACGAAACAAATCGAACTCTTTGGGATAGGAAGATCAAGATAAAGTCAGCAGGAAGATCTACAAGAATTCGACATCACTAAATCTACTAATAAACCAAATCCTCAAGAGAATGCAATTTACCCAATTTGAAACTCATCATTTTCAATCATCAGAAATCCTACAAAAATAATCTATAATCACGAAACTTCGAGTAACAAATCCCAATTATTCGAATCCAATTAGAATCTACTAAGGTCCATCGGTACGGTAGACTCCACAACTAACAATCCACATTAAAGATTTATTACGCACTCTAATCTTCTTAGTTTCATCAAAACTCTTACTAGAAACTACCAACAAAATATTTATCTATGGAAACATGATCGCTAACAACCACAAAGTAAAGGACTTACCATGAAATCCTTTAATCCAATTTACTTCAAACTCATTATCCTAAATTTTACAATGAACTTTCTCATCCTCGAAAATCAAAACACAATCCACGCAACCAAACATAATTATCTAAGATCCAACTAGTCTCATCCAAAGTCTCACGACAAGGAAAAATCCACAATCCATTATCGCTTATAAGAATTCTTTAATACGCCCTAACATCCTTAATTCGATCATTACTACGCTCGAAGCCTCAAATATAAATAGTCACATTAGCAAACTATGGTGGTTACTAATTCTCAAGATAAATGGGTTCACCATTCTAACTCTATAATCCATAACAACTGAGGACTCACTATCCAAAGCTAGCAACGAACATTTCTCAATCTCAAACTATGATTCCTTAAGAATAAAAGAGAATTACTAATTCCAAACCACAAATGATCAATCACTTGGCAATCACACAACCATTCAAATCATCTAATTCATCTAAAACTCAAAATGAATCGATTTTCATTTATGACAATACTCCTCAAACTTTGGGTACCGACTCAATTTCCCTAAAGCAAAGTCTCTTTTAGAATCCACCAATTAGAGACATCAAATTCTCAAATGACATACCAAGCAACCGTTATAATACCCAACAACAACGAACTATTATCATGATCAACTCAATTCTCAAAATAGCACTACAATACCAAGCCCCAAATCTAAAACCACTAAGGGAGGATACATTATCACTATTAGGATTCATCTTAGAGCTTAAGTCTTATTTCCCATGATGAAATACAACATGAAATTTGCTCAATCCAAGGACACATATTCTAGCTAAAGAATCCATAATTACATCACACTTATTCTCTGAGCCTTACAAACGGAATATCCAATCCACTAGAGAAAAGATGAAAGAGCAACGAGATAGGAAACAATAAGGAATCTCAAGGAGAACACGAGAATAAATAAGGCACGAGATTACAAGAGAGGATAGCTGAAATAACGAGGTCAAGAAAGAGACAAAGGAGATAGTAGAGGTATGAATATCCGAGTAAGAAATAAGATACGAGCATGCGAATTCTTAAAGATCAATCTTGACAAAAACATTCAAGAATGGAAATGAAAAGGGATGATGGCACGAGTAAAGGTTTAAGGTTAAATCCGCAAAATTTTTCCTTTCAGGCTTAGGGTGATAGTAAAGTAACTCATCCCAAACAAAGGTCTCTTACAAGGGACCATCGTACCACAATCATCAAAGTAAGTTACACCTAGATTTAACAAATCGATTACAACCCAATTCATCCATCCTTTCATATCTCACGGAATCCCAAATGCGGAATTGCAACTCAAGTATAATAACATTCCTTTAGCTCAAATATTCAACACAACCTCAAAGGTTTCTTTCTTTAACTGAGGACTAACAAATACTCTCTATACTCGACATTTTCGAGTCTATAGCCCACAGTATTATCAGAGTACAACCTCAAGTCAAACATCATCATTAACGTCCCATGGTATTTCCATCATAACTCACATCATAATCTTCAAGTAATATGGTTCAACTTACCGAAACCTTACTACTTCAAACGAGTCTCCGATGCCATAAGATAAGATCATATCTTTAAATCCAAGAACTATAGCCAAAAGCTTTTCCAC
>JAIUZE010027209.1:0-14964 GCA_022085475.1 Heliosperma pusillum | reverse complement strand
AAATTAAAGATCCCCAATTTTAGATTTTATGTGTTTATACTGGATAAAAGGAAGTTTTTAGAGTGATTTGGGGAAGAAATGAGGGATTTTGATGAAGATCTGAGGAAGAAAAGGTGATTTTAGTTAGCGAGAATTGTGTTTGTATGTGTATGAATTTGAAGGAAAAAGAAATAAAGGAATGACAAATAAGGGGAGCCGGGTTAAAGACCCGTCACAGGCATGAAGCTTGAAGTCACGAGCGTGACTGACTCGTCAAGGGCGCGAGATTTCAGTCACGAGCGTGAGATTGCGGGCAGAAACAACGTAAGCTTGGTGGACTATCTTCACGATCGTGAGGTTTAAGGTCACGGGCGTGACATGCCATATCCGTGCTTGTGACTCGGTTTCACGCTAGGACGCCAGCTAAGGCCTTGTCGCCTCATTTCTTTTCTTCTTTCTCGCCTCTTCTTCATTCTTTTTCTTCCCTTTTCACTTAATTTCATCTCAAAATTCAATTAAACACAAGTTTAGCTCCCTCCCTCACAACTCTCATGAATCAATAATGCTAAAAATATTGTAAATCTAAATGAATTAAATGAAATCAATTTAATTGAAATGAAATTCAATTTAAATAACGATAATTTAATCGATTTCAATGCAAATTACTCAATTACTAAAAATCATCAAAAACTTAAAATTATTTACAAATAGTGGTTTCTGGGGGACTCCACCAAACCCGAACTTGTCTTGAAATTATTGGAGGGTAGTCGGCTTGAAGTACAAAGCCTCGACTACCCCAACAAAGGTACCTTCGTAGTAAAGCTTGATTCTTTGCCCATTGACCTTGAACTTTTGCCCATCTTTGGTCGACAACTCAAAGACCCCGTACTTCCCAACCTCGATGATAAAAAAAGGGACCCGACCACCAGGATTTTAGCTTTCCCAGAAAGAGTTTGTACCTAGAATTGAAGAGAAGTACTTTGTCTCCGCATTGGAGGTTCCTTTTCGAGATTTTCTTGTCATGAATGAGCTTCGTCTTCTCCTTGTATGAACGGGCATTCTCATAATATTGGAGCCTAAACTCCTCAAGTTCGTGAATTTTGAGAAACCGCTTTTCTCCACTCAACTTCGCATCAAGATTTAGCTCTTTGATTGCCCAATATGCTTTTTATTCAAGTTATTTGGGCAAATGGAACGCCTTGCCATACACCAACTTATAGGGCAACATTCCAATTGGGGTTTTCAACGTCGTCCTATATGCCCATGGGGTATCGTCAAGCTTTGATCTCCAATATTTCCGATGCTAGGAAACCACCTTTTCCTAGATAGACTTAATCTCTCTATTGGAAATTTCAACTTGTCCACTTGTTTGGGGATGGTAGCCCAAACCGGTACGGTGATGAGCACCATACTTGAGAATAAGAGAGTCAAGTCTTTTCTCATGAAAATGAGTTCCTCCATCACTTATTAAGGTCCTCGGTACTCCAAATCTTGGAAAAATGATCTTTTTGAGGAGGTTGATGACAACCTTGGCGTCAGTAGTAGGGGAAGCCATCGCCTCAACCCATTTTGACACATAGTCTAAGGCCACAAGGATGTATCTATTACCCTTTTCACATATGAAGGGACCTTGATAATCTATACCACACACATCGATTATCTCAACCTCAAGTATCCCCCTTTGAGGCATTTCATTTACCCATGATATGTTTCCGGTTCGTTGGCAAGCGTCACAACATTTAACAAAGTGTTTGAAGTCTTGAAACATGGAGGGCCAAAAGAACCCCAATTGAAGTATCTTTGCAACGGTCTTGGTTTCTCCATGGTTCCCTCCATATGGAGAGGAGTGACACCCTCTCACTATCTCCTCACAATCCCATTGAGGCGCACACCTCCGAAACATACCATCTCCACATTCTTTGAATAGCAAGGGGTCATCCCAAAAATACCTTTTCGCTTCAAATAAGAGTCTCTTCTTTTGATTGTGTTTCATGTCCGGTGGAAGGACACCACCAACAGTGTAATTTGCAAAGTCCACAAACCAAGGTGTTTGTTTTTGAAGAGTCTCGCTTATGGCAAAAAGGAAGTCATCTGGAAAAGAATCGTTGATGGGCATCTCATCCTTGCTTCCCTTAAAGCTTAGCCGTGACAAGCGATCTGCGACCGCATTCTCCGCACCCTTTTTGTCTCGAATATATAAGTCAAATTCTTGTAGAAGAAGGATCCACAGAATGAGGCGAGGTTTAGCTTCCTTCTTGGCAAGTAAGTACTTAAGGGCGGCATGGTCCGTGTACACTATCACCTTAGAACCTACCAAGTATGAGCGGAACTTGTCAAGAGTATAGACAATAGCAAGAAGTTTCTCCGTTGTTGCATAACTTATTTGAGCATCTTCAAGGGTATTGCTTGAATATTTTATGGCATGCAAAGATTTGTTTTTCCGTTGGCCAAGAACCGCGTCAACGGCATAGTCACTAGCGTCGCACATAACTTCAAATGGCAAGTCCCAATCCGGAGATTGGATGATGGGAGCCGAGATAAGAGCCTTCTTGATCCTATCGAATGCTTCAATACAAACATTATTAAAGAGGAGAGGGGTATCCTTAAGGAGGAGTTGTGTAAGTGGTTTAGCAATTTTTGATAAGTCTTTGATAAACCGGCGGTAAAAACCGGCGTGACCAAGGAAGCTTCTAACCCCTTTGAGATTTAAACGTGGGGGGACATGCTCAATCACTTCCACTTTAGCTCGATCCACTTGGATACCCTTTTTCGAGATTAAATGACCGAGAACTACCCCTTCATTTACCATGAAGTGGGACTTCTCCCAATTCAACACAAGACTCACATCTTCACATTTTTGCAAAACTAAATCCAAATTATGCAAGCATACATCAAATTCTTTCCCATAAACACTAAATTCATCCATAAAAACTTCCATGATGAATTCAATATAGTCGGAAAAGATGCTCATCTTGCATCTTTGAAATGTTGCCAGTGCATTGCAAAGGCCAAACGACATTCTCCTATAAGAAAATGTGTCATAAGGGCATGTGAAGGTGGTCTTAGATTGGTCAATTGGGTCGATTGGGAATTTGAAAAATCCTGAGTAGCCATCATGGTAGCAAAAGTACTTGTTGGAGGCAAGTGTCTCAAGTAGTTGTTCAATGAAGGGGAGAGGGAAGTGGTGTTTTCTAGTTGAGGCATTCAACCTACTATAGTCTATACACATTCTCCACCCCATTACCACCCTAGTAGGCACCAACTCATTCTTATCATTCTTAACTACCGTGGTGCCACCTTTCTTTGGCACCACTTGCACGGGGCTAACCCAATCGGAATAGGAGATTGGGTAGATGATTCCGGCGTCAAGTAGTTTCATAACCTTACTTTTTACAACTTTTTGAATGGTGGGGTTAAGTCTCCTTTGTGGTTGCCTCCTAAGTTGGTGGTCATCTTCCAAATGAATTCTATGCATACACAATTCGGGACTAATTCCCTTCAAATCATCCAAGCTATAGCCGATAGGTTTCTCATGTTTTCGCAACACACATAACAAGGCATCTAATTTTACATCATCAGATGGGCACTCAAAATCACGGGGTTGCATTTTGAATCATCAAGATAAGCATACATTAAGTTTGAGGGAAGGGGTTTAAGAGAAGGAGATTGTACCTCAACCGCACAATTATTTTGGATGACAGACTCAAGTCTTAATAATTGCTCCTCATCAAGCTCTGTTCCTCCCAAAGTTACTTCAAGTAAGTCAAATTCAAACCCATGTATATCTCCCATGACTTCCCTTGTTTCAAATGTCAAGATTGCCTCCAAAGGATCTTTCATCAAGAAGTTAGGTGTAACTTATTAAACGAAAGCATCAATAATGTCAATCATGTAACATGATTCTCCAAGAATGGGAGACTTCATAGCACTTTTAAAGTTGAATGTGATCTTTTCTTCCCCCTGTAAAACCCTCATACACCAAGGTACCTTACAAGACCCCTCTAGCACATGAGAGGGCTACCATCTCAGTTGTCCGAGGTAGTACATATCAAAACAAGTAATAAAGAAACAATACTATATTTAACAAATGATATAAGTTCATACATAGTTCTAAACTAGACGGCATATCGTCTAGACCAATAATCCAAATGACAATCATACGACAAAGCAAATTAATGTCTAAAGTACGACTCTAGTAGACTCCGCGGAAGCTCTGACTCGATAGTGGTGATCCCCTCAACATCCCAGCGCAGCTCAATAAATTACCTGCTGATCACCTGCTCCCCAATCCCCAATGGATCATCAAAGTTTGATAAAACAATAACGGGGTCAATATTCGCATATACCGACCAACGTACAAGAGAATAAGGGAAAAGAGAAACTAGAGGCCCACCGCAGCGGTCACCTCAGTAGACTCAAGTTACCAGCCTGCTCTACAAAACCACCAATTGACCCTGCACCGCAGCTACAGGCGTCGAACGTCCATCTTCACATAGCAAGATAAACCGGAACATTAATGTGCACATCCCCACGTGGTAGGATAACCACGAGGGCGAACTCGGGGTGTGACATGTCTCCCAACAGGATCACCAAACCATAGTAACCATAGTAACATCAACCACAACTCCTCAATCTCCAACATCGTCAAAACAGTGACCAACAACATCATCACATATCAAGTATCACAAATAACAAATCAATTAGCATAAACAAACATTGAGTAGGAAACCCTACCTTTTCGCAAATCCGCAGCCAATCACAATCAATCAATCAACAATTTTCTTGTATGAATTCCTTCCCTTAAACATGCAATTAACATAATTAATGCTAACCCTTATTTCCCTTTCCCCCAAATCAATTAGGGCTTACAACAATGCATAAAAATCATAAAATAAAGATACACACCAATGCAATCAACAAAGTAGTGGTAGATCGGATCCAGCACGGAAAGATTAAAGGTGTTCTTGAGGAATGAGAGAGAGAGAGGATTTGAGAAATAGGGTTTCGTCATTAAAAAAGCGTAAAACTAAATTATGAAACCGACTCCTCTTAATAACCTTTAATCATCTGTCCGACTAAACCCTGAAATCCGTCGTACTCGGTCGATTACAACATGTACACGGTCGAGTTTGACTTACTCGGTCGAGTGCCGATATCACTCGACCGAGTACACGAGATTAGAATACCACTAAAAACATCAGCCAAATCCACTCGATCAAGTGGCCTTTACTCGGCCGAGTACTATATGTACTCCGTCGAGTAAGCCCTACTTGGCCGAGCCCCCCTATACAAAGAAATACGGAGTATTACAGTCTTCCTTCCTTAAGAATAAACTTCGTCCTCGAAGTTCACGGCTCATAATCCTACCACACAAACATCCATGCCAACTAACTACACAAGACACCACACAACACATATATTAAACATATGTCACAACAGCACATCACAACACATATGCTAAACATATGTCACAACAGCACATCACAACACATATGCTAAACATATGTCACAACAACACATAACAACACATATGCCAAACATCTGTCACTACAACACATAACAACACATATGCTAAACATATGCCACGACCCGAAAACACTACGCAAACAATGACGCGAGGACTCTACCAATGACGTATCAATTCGGAACAATTAATCAACACCAAGTTCCCGTCCTTAAAAATGAACTTCGTCCCCGAAGTTCACACCCTTATTACCAACAAGGAAAACCAAGCAGCCACGCGAGTACTACCACCATCACATATCAAGGGTACCCCCAAAGACCGTCATAATCCGATACAACATAATAACCCAAAAATTACAACAATACATACATCGACAAGACATCAAAGCTACCACCGTCAAATGCCACCATCAAAATTTTCACATCCTAACGACATCACAGCCACGCAAGTACTCCAACTCTTTAACAACACCTACCAACACTCACGTGATCATATGAAACTCAACCTCTCAACAAGACCTAGCACCTGATCCACCACGAAGTACTCACAACATCACATACCATTTTACAACATAATACTCCTTAACTTTCACCACCATACCAAACATTGATACCACCACTTATCGTCATGCAAAATATATCTATCCTTTCACATAGCCCAAAATCAATCATCACCGAATAACTAAGACCGCAACGCCACACACATGCCTATAATAATGCCTCAACTTCACAATTGATTAACAACGATTCACCCAATTTTTATCTATCAAATCACCATATTGTCCAACTATTCCACAAAACACAGTCACGACAATGAGATAGCCCGCTCACCTCAAACGCTGCTACGCTCTCAAACCCCATTATCCATTAACTCTTATCCATTTACTTAATCGCCCTCATCCCGTCTTACCCAAAATCGGTTAATACTCCAATACCAACACTGCGAATTATAGTACCTCAAACACAGTCAAGGGAACAGCTTACGTGAAAAATATCGAAAACCCTTAAAAAAGGGGTGCAACACGAGGCCTTCCCAGGAGGTCACCCATCCTAGTACTACTCTCGCCCAAGCACGATTAACTACGGAGTTCTGATGGGATCAGGTGCATTAGTGCTGGTATGATCGCACACATACATTTCCACCACAAATTTACTTTTATTACCTCAAATCATGCTTTTCTACATCAACAACATCCTGTTACGTCCCCGTACCTTCGAGCGGTCGTAACCTGCTCTCGGAGTGTCCGATTGAAGCCCGTTTTGTTTTTGAAATTTATTAGCTCCTCGAGATCTACGCATCTGCATCATTGAGGTACAAAAAAAAAAGCAAACGGGAACAGCTTACGTGAAAAATATCGAAAACTTTTAAAAAAGGGGTGCAACACGAGGCCTTCCCAGGAGGTCACACATCCTAGTACTACTCTCACCCAAGCAGGCTTAACTTCGGAGTTCTGATGGAATCCGGTGCATTAGAACTGGTATGATCGCACTCATAAATTTCCACCACAAATTTAGTTTTATTACCTCAAATCATGCTTTTCTACATCAACAACATCCCGTTACGTCCCCGTACCTTCGAGCGGTCGTAACCTGCTCTCAGAGTGTCCGATTGGGGCCCGTTTTTTTTTCAAATTTATAAGCTCCTCGAGATCTACGCATCTGCATCATTAAGGTACAAAAAAAAAAAGCAAACAGGAACGGCTTACGTGAAAAATATCGAAAACTTTTAAAAATGGGGTGCAACACGAGGCCTTCCCAGGAGGTCACCCATCCTAGTACTACTCTCGCCCAAGCACGCTTAACTGCGGAGTTCTGATGGGATTCGGTGCATTAGTGCTGGTATGATCGCACCCATACATTTCCACCACAAATTTACTTTTATTACCTCAAATCATGCTTTTCTACATCAACAACATCCCGTTACGTCCCCGTACCTTCGAGCGGTCGTCACCTGCTATCGGAGTGTCCGATAGGGGCCCGTTTTTTTTTTCAAATTTATTTGCCCCTCGAGATCTACGCATCTGCATCATTAAGGTACAAAAAAAAAGCAAACAGGAACAGCTTACGTGAAAAATATCGAAAACTTTTAAAAAAGGGGTGCAACACGAGGCCTTCCCAGGAGGTCACCCATCCTAGTACTACTCTCGCCCAAGCACGCTTACTTGCGGAGTTCTGATGGGATCCGGTGCATTAGTGATGGTATGATCGCACCCATACATTTCCACCACAAATTTAGTTTTATTACCACAAATCATGCTTTTTTACATCAACAACATCCCGTTACGTCCCCGTACCTTCGAGCGGTCGTAACCTGCTCTCGGAGTGTCCGATTGGGGCCCGTTTTTTTTTCAAATTTATTAGCTCCTCGAGATCTACGCATCTGCATCATTAAGGTACAAAAAAAAAAGCAAACGGGAAAACTTGTGTGAAAATTATTGAAAACTTTTAAAAAAGGGGTGCAACACGAGGCCTTCCCAGGAGGTCACCCATCCTAGTACTACTCTCGCCTAAGCACGCTTAACTGCAGAGTTCTGATGGGATCCGGTGCAATAGTGCTGGTATGATGGCACCCATACATTTCCACCACAAATTTACTTTTATTACCTCAAATCATGCTTTTCTACATCAACAACATCCCGTTACGTCCCCGTACCTTCGAGCGGTCGTAACCTGCTCTCGGAGTGTCCGATAGGGGCCCGTTTTTTTTTTGAAATTTATTTGCCCCTCGAGATCTACGCATCTGCATCATTAAGGTACAAAAAAAAAGCCAACGGGAACAGCTTACGTGAAAAATATCGAAAACTTTTAAAAAAGGGGTGTAACACGAGGCCTTCCCAGGAGGTCACCCATCCTAGTACTACTCTCGCCCAAGCACGCTTAACTGCGGAGTTCTGATGGGATCCGGTGCATTAGTGCTGGTATGATCGCACCCATACATTTCCACCACCAATTTAGTTTTATTACCTCAAATCATGCTTTTTTACATCAACAACATCCCGTTACGTCCCCGTACCTTCGAGCGGTCGTAACCTGCTCTCGGAGTGTCCGATTGGGGCCCGTTTTTTTTTCAAATTTATTAGCTCCTCGAGATCTACGCATCTGAATCATTAAGGTAAAAAAAAAAAAGCAAACGGGAACAGCTTACGTGAAAAATATCGAAAACTTTTAAAAAAAGGGTGCAACACGAGGCCTTCCCAGAAGGTCACACATATTAGTACTACTCTCGCCCAAGCACGCTTAACTGCGGAGTTCTGATGGGATCCGGTGCATTAGTGCTGGTATGATCGCACCCATACATTTCCACCACAAATTTACTTCTATTACCTTAAATCATGCTTTTCTACATCAACAACATCCCGTTACGTCCCCGTACCTTCGAGCGGTCGTAACCTGCTCTCAGAGTGTTCGATTGGGGCCCATTTTTTTTTCAAATAAATTAGCTCTTCGAGATCTACCCATCTGCATCATTAAGGTACAAAAAAAAAAGCAAAGGGGAACAGCTTACTTGAAAAATATCGAAAGCTTTTAAAAAAGGGGTGCAACACGAGGCCTTCCCAGGAGGTCACCCGTCCTAGTACTACTCTCGCCTAAGCACGCTTAACTGCGGAGTTCTGATGGGATCCGGTGCATTAGTGCTGGTATGATAGCCACCCATACATTACACCACAAATTTACTTTATTACCTCAAATCATTGCTTTTCTACACAACAACATCCGTTACGTCCCCGTACCTTCGAGCGATCGTAACCTGCTCTCGGAGTGTCCGATTGGGGCCCGTTTTTTTTTCAAATTTATTAGCTCCTCGAGATCTACGCATCTGCATCATTAAGGTACAAAAAAAAAGCAAACGGGAACAGCTTACGTGAAAAATATCGAAAACTTTTAAAAAAGGGGTGCAAACGAGGCCTTCCCCGGAGGTCACCCATCCTAGTACTACTCTCGCCCAAGCACGCTTAACTGCGTAGTTCTGATGGGATCCGGTGCATTATTGCTGGTATGATCGCACCCATACATTTGCACCACAAATTTACTTTTATTACCTCAAATCATGCTTTTCTACATCAACAACATCCCGTTACGTCCCCGTACCTTCGAGCGGTCGTAACCTGCTCTCGGAGTGTCCGATTGGGGCCCGTTTTTTTTTCAAATAAATAAGCTCCTCGAGATCTACGCATCAGCATTATAAAGGTACAAAAAAAAAGCAAACGGGAACAGCTTACGTGAAAAATATCGAAAACTTTTAAAAAAGGGGTGCAACACGAGGCCTTCCCCGGAGGTCACCCATCCTAGTACTACTCTCGCCCAAGCACGCTTAACTGCGGAGTTCTGATGGGATCCAGTGCATTAGTGCTGGTATGATCGCACCCATACATTTGCACCACAAATTTACTTTTATCACCTCAAATCATGCTTTTCTACATCAACAACATCCCGTTACGTCCCCGTACCTTCGAGCGGTCGTAACCTACTCTCGGAGTGTCCGATTGGGGCCCGTTTTTTTTTTCAAATTTATTAGCTCCTCGAGATCAACGCATCTGCATCATTAAGGTACCAAAAAAAAAAGCAAAGGGGAACAACTTACTTGAAAAATATCAAAAGCTTTTAAAAAAGGGGTGCAATACGAGGCCTTCCCAGGAGGTCACCCATCCTAGTACTACTCTCGCCTAAGCACGCTTAACTGCGGAGTTCTGATGGGATCCGGTGCAATAGTGCTGGTATGATCGCACCCATACATTTCCACCACAAATTTACTTTTATTTCCTCAAATCATGCTTTTCTACATCAACAACATCCCGTTACGTCCCCGTACCTTCGAGCGGTCGTAACCTGCTCTCGGAGTGTCCAATAGGGGTCCGTTTTTTTTTTCAAATTTATTTGCCCCACAAGATCTTCGCATCTGCATCATTAAGGTACAAAAAAAAAAGCAAACGGGAACAGCTTACGTGAAAAATATCGAAAACTTTTAAAAAAGGGGTGTAACACGAGGCCTTCCCAGGAGGTCACCCATCCTAGTACTACTCTCGCCCAAGCACGCTTTAACTACGGAGTTCAGATGGGATCCGGTGCATTAGTGCTGGTATGATCGCACCCATACATTTCCACCACAAATTTACTTTTATTATCTCAAATCATGCTTTTCTACATCAACAACATCCCGTTACGTCTCCGTACCTTCGAGCGGTCGTAACCTGCTCTCGGAGTGTCGGATTGGGGCCCGTTTTTTTTTCAAATTTATTAGCTCCTCGAGATCTACGCATCTGCATCATTAAGGTAAAAAAAAAAAGCAAACGGGAACAGCTTACGTGAAAAATATCGAAAACTTTTAAAAAAGGGGTGCAACACGAGGCCTTCCTAGAAGGTCACACATCTTAGTACTACTCTCGCCCAAGCTAGCTTAACTGCGGAGTTCTGATGGGATCCGGTGCATTAGTGCTGGTATGATCGCACCCATACATTTCCACCACAAATTTACTTTTATTACCTCAAATCATGCTTTTCTACATCAACAACATCCCGTTACGTCCCCTTACCTTCGAGCGGTCGTAACCTGCTCTCGGAGTGTTCGATTGGGGCCCATTTTTTTTCCAAATAAATTAGCTCCTCGAGATCTACGCATCGGCATCATTAAGGTACAATAAAAAAAAAGCAAACGGGAACAGCTTACGTGAAAAATATCGAAAACATTTAAAAAAGGGGTGCAACACGAGGCCTTCCCCAGAGGTCACCCATCCTAGTACTACTCTCGCCCAAGCACGCTTAACTGCTGAGTTCTTATGGGATCCGGTGCATTAGTGCTGGTATGATCGCACCCATACATTTCCACTACAAATTTACTTTTATTACCTCAAATCATGCTTTTCTACATCAACAACATCCCGTTACGTTCCCGTACCTTCGAGCGGTCGTAACCTGCTCTCGGAGTGTCCGATTGGGGCCCGTTTTTTTTTCAAATTTATTAGCTCCTCGAGATCTATGCATCAGCATCATTGAGGTACAAAAAAAAAGCAAACGGGAAAAGCTTACGTGAAAAATATCGAAAACTATTAAAAAAGGGGTGCAACACGAGGCCTTCCCAGGAGGTCACCCATCCTAGTACTACTCTCGCACAAGCACGCTTAACTGAGGAGTTCTGATGGGATCCGGTGCATTAGTGCTGGTATGATCGCACACATACATTTCCACCACAAATTTACTTTTATTACCTCAAATCATGCTTTTCTACATCAACAACATCCCGTTACGTCCCCGTACCTTCGAGCGGTCGTAACCTGCTCTCGGAGTGTCCGATTGGGGCCCGTTTTTTTTTTTCAATTTTATTAGCTCCTCGAGATCAACGCATCTGCATCATTAAGGTACAAAAAAAAAGCAAAGGCGAACAGCTTACTTGAAAAATATCGAAAGCTTTTAAAAAAAGGGTGCAACACGAGGCCTTCCCCGGAGGTCACCCATCCTAGTACTACTCTCGCCTAAGCACGCTTAACTGCGGAGTTCTGATGGGATCCGGTGCAATAGTGCTGGTATGATCGCACCCATACATTTCCACCTCAAATTTACTTTTATTACCTCAAATCATGCTTTTCTACATCAACAACATCCCGTTACGTCCCCGTACCTTCGAGCGGTCGTAACCTGCTCTCGAAGTGTCCGATAGGGGCCCTTTTTTTTTCAAATTTATGTGCCCCTCGAGATCTACGCATCTGCATCATTAAGGTACAAAAAAAAGCAAACGGGAACAGCTTACGTAAAAAATATCGAAAACTTTTAAAAATGGGTGCAACACAAGGCCTTCCCAGGAGGTCACCCATCCAAGTACTACTCTCGCCCAAGCACGCTTAACTGCGGAGTTCTGATGTGATCCGGTGCATTAGTGCTGGTATGATCGCACCCATACATTTCCACCACAAATTTACTTTTATTACCTCTAATCATGCTTTTCTACATCAACAACATCTCGTTACGTCCCCGTACCTTCGAGCGGTCGTAACCTGCTCTCAGAGTGTCCGATTGGGGCCCGTTTTTTTTTCTAATTTATTAGCTCCTCGAGATCTACGCATCTGCATCATTAAGGCACAAAAAAAAAAGCAAACGGGAACAGTTTACGTGAAAAATATCGAAAACTTTTAGAAAAGGGGTGCAACACGAGGCCTTTCCAGTAGGTCACCCATCCTAGTACTACTCTCGCCCAAGCACGCTTAACTGCAGAGTTCTGATGGGATCCGGTGCATTAGTGCTGGTATGATCGCACCCATACATTTCCACCACAAATTTACTTTTATTACCTCAAATCATGCTTTTCTACATCAACAACATCCCGTTACGTCCCCGTACCTTCGAGCGATCGTAACCTGCTCTCGGAGTGTCCGATTGGGGCCCGTTTTTTTTTTTCAAATAAATTAACTCCTCGAGATCTACGCATCTGCATCATTAAGGTACAAAAAAAAAGCAAACGGGAACAGCTTACGTGAAAAATATCGAAAACTTTTAAAAAAGGGGTGTAACACGAGGCCTTCCCCGGAGGTCACCCATCCTAGTACTACTCTCGCTCAAGCACGCTTAACTGCGGAGTTCTGATGGGATCCGGTGCATTAGTGCTAGTATGATCGCACCCATACATTTGCACCACAAATTTACTTTTATTACCTCAAATCATGCTTTTCTATATCAACAACACCCCGTTACGTCGCCGTACCTTCGAGCGGTCGTAACCTGCTCTCGGAGTGTCCGATTGGGGCCCATTTTTATTTCAAATAAGTTAGCTCCTCGAGATCTACGCATCTGCATCATTAAGGTACAAAAAAAAAGCAAACGGGAACAGCTTACGTGAAAAATATCGAAAACTTTTAAAAAAGGGGTGCAACACGAGGCCTTCCCGGGAGGTCACCCATCCTAGTACTACTCTCGCCCAAGCACGCTTAACTGCGGAGTTCTGATGTGATCCGGTGCATTAGTGCTGGTATGATCGCACCCATACATTTGCACCACAAATTTACTTTTATTACCTCAAATCATGCTTTTCTAGATCAACAACATCCCGTTACGTCCCCGTACCTTCGAGCGGTTGTAACCTGCTCTCGGAGTGTCCGATTGGGGCCCGTTTTTTTTTCAAATTTATTTGCTCCTCGAGATCAACGCATCTGCATCATTAAGGTACAAAAAAAAAAAAGCAAACGAGAACAGTTTACGTGAAAAATATCGAAAACTTTTAGAAAAGGGGATTCAACACGAGGCCTTTCCAGTAGGTCACCCATCCTAGTACTACTCTCGCCCAAGCACGCTTAACTGCAGAGTTCTGATGGGATCCGGTGCATTAGTGCTGGTATGATCGCACCCATACATTTCCACCACAAATTAACTTTTATTTCCTCAAATCATGCTTTTCTACATCAACAACATCCTGTTACGTCCCCGTACCTTCGAGCGCTCGTAACCTGCTCTCGGAGTGTCCGATTGGGGCCTGTTTTTTTTTCAAATAAATTAACTCCTCGAGATCTACGCATCTGCATCATTAAGGTACAAAAAAAAAGTAAACGGGAACAGCTTACGTGAAAAATATCGAAAACTTTTAAAAAAGAGGTGCAACACGAGGCCTTCCCCGGAGGTTACTCATCCTAGTACTACTCTCGCCCAAGCACGCTTAACTGCGGAGTTCTGATGGGATCCAGTGCATTAGTGCTGGTATGATCGCACCCATACATTTGCACCACAAATTTACTTTTATCACCTCAAATCATGCTTTTCTACATCAACAACATCCCGTTACGTCCCCGTACCTTCGAGCGGTCGTAACCTACTCTCGGAGTGTCCGATTGGGGCCCGTTTTTTTTTTCAAATTTATTAGCTCCTCGAGATCAACGCATCTGCATCATTAAGGTACCAAAAAAAAAAGCAAAGGGGAACAACTTACTTGAAAAATATCAAAAGCTTTTAAAAAAGGGGTGCAATACGAGGCCTTCCCAGGAGGTCACCCATCCTAGTACTACTCTCGCCTAAGCACGCTTAACTGCGGAGTTCTGATGGGATCCGGTGCAATAGTGCTGGTATGATCGCACCCATACATTTCCACCACAAATTTACTTTTATTTCCTCAAATCATGCTTTTCTACATCAACAACATCCCGTTACGTCCCCGTACCTTCGAGCGGTCGTAACCTGCTCTCGGAGTGTCCAATAGGGGTCCGTTTTTTTTTTCAAATTTATTTGCCCCACAAGATCTTCGCATCTGCATCATTAAGGTACAAAAAAAAAAGCAAACGGGAACAGCTTACGTGAAAAATATCGAAAACTTTTAAAAAAGGGGTGTAACACGAGGCCTTCCCAGGAGGTCACCCATCCTAGTACTACTCTCGCCCAAGCACGCTTTACTACGGAGTTCAGATGGGATCCGGTGCATTAGTGCTGGTATGATCGCACCCATACATTTCCACCACAAATTTACTTTTATTATCTCAAATCATGCTTTTCTACATCAACAACATCCCGTTACGTCTCCGTACCTTCGAGCGGTCGTAACCTGCTCTCGGA
>JAIUZE010027207.1:0-11352 GCA_022085475.1 Heliosperma pusillum | reverse complement strand
ACGACGATAATAATACGGTCCTAGTCTAAATCTGGCCAGAATCCCGAAATCGCATTTTTCGGTTCGACATGCGATAAACATTTCGCATCCAAGACTCGGTCAATCAAAGACGCCGAGTACCCCAAATTCGGTCGATATAATTCACGAAAGAGGCGGAAAAGAGCACAAGCCTCATAACAAGCGGTACGCTACATGCAAATAACACCACCTCGCAAGTACACAACATTTGACGGCCGGGTCTATCAACGCAAAGCGTTCGCCTCCCAACAACGTCGTCGTATGGCCACTAACACATGCAATTAAGCAGTAGGATACCTCCCCGTTCCGACATTCCAGCCTTACGAAGGTGGAGGTAGCCAAGGGAATGAGAGTACAAAGCACATAACAAAATAGTGCTCAAACTGTAACATTTGTAAAAACCGACTCAAAGTGGGACATACCAAAAACCATCACAAAACATGTGATACAAGCGAATGAAATATCATATATTCAAAACATTAATATTATAAGTCACTACGTAAAATTATATGAAAAACGAATCATGCGAACTATTATAAATACGAGTTTAGAAATTAAAAGGAAATATACACGGCCGTGTTGCCGGCCGGTCAGAGGACCGGCGGCCGGTAACCCGGCATGCGCATCATGCCAAATCCAAAAATCACAAAGAAAAGGCAGTGTGTTCCAGGTCGGTCTGGGGGCCGGCGGCCGGGCACCCGGCCAGGAGCACCACTACACACAAAAACCAAACTTTCCTACTGATGTGTTCCCAGCCGGTGGGCAGACCGGCGGCCGGTCACCCGGCTGGGAACTCCAGTTCAATCCGTGAGCTTCAATTCAATTTCTATCATTTCTAATTCTCATAATTTACTTCTATTAACTATCAACAATCAATATTCATCATCAACAATCATCAACTAACAACAATCATCATCAATTACATAAATCCTAAGCTTACTAATCGTATTCTAAATACGAATTCTAACATAGAAGCATGTAAAACACGTAAATGATATCGAGTAACCCTTCACCGTTACCTTTATGCGTCTTTACTCCGCGTCAAGGTCCTCTTCGATTAAGAAATAGTCTTTGTCGGGATCTTGAAGGTCACCACCTACAAATAGTTAATAAAAGATGAATACTCTTCACCTTGAGAAAGACGGAAAGTTTGAAAAGCGAGAAAGACGGTAATTTTATTATCAATACGGATAGAGGAAGATAAGAGGGGAAGAATAAGACGAACTTACGTGAATTTGAGGGGGAATTTAGCGAGATATGACGATTCTATGATTGGATGATTATGGAAGCTAGGTTTTGGTTGATTTCTTAGTGATGAAGTAAGTTTGAGTTGTGTGAGTATGAAATAGGTTATGAGGGAGTATGAGGGAGTATGAGGAAAAAGTCAAGAAAAGTCAAAGACGACTTAAAACGGGATTCACTTGAAATCTCGCGTAAAATCCAAATACGAACTCGGAAATTCTAAATTCGACACGGGAAATTAAATTCTAAATTAAAACTAAATTTCGCTAAAATGTATCCGTAAAAATATTTTTACAATAAAAAATAGGGTACATTTGCGGGTGTTACAATCAGCTTGTTACGGTAATAGAAAGCTCGGTCCTCGTCATCTCGGATAAGTCTTGGAGCAAAATGAGCAAGCTTATTGAACTCCGTAGTAAAGTCTTGAGCTGACAAGTTGGCTTGCTTAAAGTCAATGAACTCTTTGAGCCTTTGTTGCTTAAGCTCTTTAGGATAGAATCTACCTTCCACAAGAGCTTTGAAACAAGCCTAGTTGAAGCCATCTTCGAGAGTAGCGGTGGCACTAGTGATAGCCCACCAATTATCAGCTTCCCTTACAAGGAAGTGCTTTGCGATCCTCACCTTGTCCTCTTCGCGGACTTGGTATAGATCAAACTGCTTCTCCATCTCACGGAACCAATCGGATAGCTCCGTAGGGTCCGGCTCTCCACCATATGGTAGAATCTTACTCCTAGCTATTTGTCCAGCTACCCAAGCGTAGCCACCTTGATGGTTATCTTCTCTTCGAGGGGGAACCTGGTTGGCTTGAGCTACAGCCGCATCTTGCTGATTCTTCAGCACTTGGGTAAGAGCTTCCAACATAACGTTCTCAACTAGTCGTGGTCAAACCATCTTCATAAGAAACAAAAACAAATTAAGTTACTCCTATCAATTAGCATAATCAAATAGACTACCAAGTAAAGTCCTTAACTTCTACCCATCTCTCATTTATTATTTCAAGGTCAAGTAGTTTAAGTTTAGGGTTCACGTGTGTGCGTCGGGAGCGATAAAAAGGCTCTGATACCAACTGTGACAACCCTCGCGAATGCGGAAAATAAAAACATACAAGCATGTGAATTATATAGCGGAAATATGAAGTTATTAAAACTTTTATTCATGCAAGAAGAAGTATACGAGGAGTGTCAAATATTACAAACTAAAGTATGAAATACCATAACAAGAGACGTAGTCTCTCCAAAGGTTAACAAATGTCAAAGTGATTAGCAACTAGCTAAAATAACGTCTAGAGGTGAAACTTCCAGGGACAACGCCCGCTAGCTCACACCCGAACCCAAAATATTATAAGCAAAAAGCCATCCAATCAAGCAACATGTTCATCCATGAAAAACATGAACGCCACAGTCAGTGGGGAGTAACTCCGGGTTCTCCCAGCCATATCACATTAAACGTAGATAAAAGGAATTACAAAAGTAGAAGCATGCATATATAGATATACATGTGAAATACAATAAGGATAGATAGGCAATTCAATATATAATGACAAGAGCATATGGAATACAAATCCGAATCCATCATGTTATACAAAGACTCGGGGAAGACACTCTTAGGCAACCGAATACGCTCACTAGGGCTTACATCTCACCGTTAGCGGTATAAGTTTGATAAGATTGAGACTCGACAAACAAACCATGCCAAGTCATCCCACGATAAATCATATAATCATTCATCCAAACACACCGACACAATGACAACATCTCTTACGGTAAATGAAACACACTAGCACCGTGTACATGGCAAGTATGATTAAAAGGCATCCACAAGATAAGCATTTCCCTGAACGCATACACGATTCAATTCATTTCGTGTATGTGGACTAATTTCCTCCTGGTAGAACGACGATATAAATACCCGGTCCTAGTCTAAATCTGGCCAGAATCTCGAAATCACATTTTCCTGTTCGACATGCGATAAACGTTTCGCATCCAAGACTCGGTCATACAAAGAAGCCGAGTACCCCAAACTCGGTCGATATAATTCACGAAAGAGGCGGAAAAGAGCTCAAGCCTCATAACAAGCGGTACGCTACATGCAAATAACACCACCTCGCAAGTATACAACATTTGAAAACGACCGGCCGGTCGATCAAATCGCAAGCGTTCGCCTTCACAACGTCGTCGTATGCCCACTACCACATCAATGAGCAGTAGATACATCCCCGGTGTCCGACATCCATCCTTAATTACGAACGTGAGTTATCCAAGGGAAATGAGAGTAACAAAGCACATACAAAATAGTTGCCTCAAACCGTAACATTTGTAAAAACTCCTCGACTGCAAAAGTGGAATAACCAAAAACCTTCAAACAAACATGTTATACAAGCGCGATGAAATATCATATATTCAAAACATTAATATTGTAAGGTCACTACTTAAAATATTATGAAAACGAATCAATGCGAACTATTAAACTTACGAGTTTTTTAGAAATTAAAGGAAATATACCAGATCCGTGTTGCCGGCCGGATCGAGGACGGCTGCCGTTACCCCCCACCACCACGCAACACCCGAAGGCCGGCCCACCCCCGGCATGCGCATCATGCCAAATCCAAAAATCACAAAGAAAAGGCAGTGTGTTCCATGCCGGTCTGGGGGCCGGCGGCCGGGCACCTGGCCAGGAGCACCACTTCACACAAAAACCAAACTTTCCTACTGATGTGTTCCCTGCCGATGGGCAGACCGGTGGCCGGTCACCCGGCTGGGAATCCCAGTTCAATCCGTGAGCTTCAATTCAAGTTCTATCATTTCTAATTCTCATAATTTACTTCTATTAACTATCAACAATCAATATTCATCATCAACAATCATCAACTAACAACAATCATCATCAATTACATAAATCCTAAGCTTACTAATTGTATTCTAAATACGAATTCTAAAATAGAAGCATGTAAAACACGTAAATGATATCGAATAACCCTTCACCGTTACCTTTATGCGTCTTTACTCCGCATCAAGGTCCTCTTCGATTAAGAAATAGTCTTTGTCGGGATCTTGAAGGTCACCACCTACAAATAGTTAATAAAAGATGAATACTCTTCACCTTGAGAAAGACGGAAAGTTTGAAAAGCGAGAAAGACGGTAATTTTATTATCAATACGGATAGAGGAAGATAAGAGGGGAAGAATAAGACGAACTTACGTGAATTTGAGCGAGAATTTAGCGAGATATGACGATTCTAAGATTGGATGATTATGGAAGCTAGATTTTGGTTGATTTCTTAGTGATGAAGTAAGTTTGAGTTGTGTGAGTATGAAATAGGTTATGAGGGAGTATGAGGAAAAAGTCAAGAAAAGTCAAAGACGACTTAAAACGGGATTTACTTGAAATCTCGCGTAAAATCCAAATACAAACTAGGAAATTCTAAATTCGACACGGGAAATTAAATTCTAAATTAAATCTAAATTTCGCTGAAAAGTATCCGTAAAAATATTTTTACTATAAAAAATAGGGTACATTTGCGGGTGTTACAAGCATTGTATCATGCTAGGTTCGAGTGTCGTGATCAAAAGATTTATTTAAAGAGTCCTTTAGGAGTTAGAATAACCTATAAGGGATCTCATCCCCGAAAAGGTGTGTCTTTGATTTCCGCAATGAAGTTGGTAAGTATGGTAAGAATGGGTCACCAAGCATACTTGTGTATTGTGACTTCTTCAACTACCTCTTTGCCAAGTATTGAAGATGTGCCTATTGTTCGAGAATTCGTTGATGTATTCCCTGAAGAATTGCCCGGGATTCCTCCCGAGCGTGATGATGAATTCTCTATTGATCTTGTACCTGGTTCTGGACCCATAGCCAAAGCTCCATACCGTATGGCTCTAACCGATTTGAAGGAATTAAGAAAGCAGCTAGATGATATGATTGAGAAGGGTTTTATTCGACCAAGTGCCTCGCCTTGGGGTGCTCCCGTTGTTTTTATGAAGAAGAAAGATGGTTCTATGAGGCTTTGTATTTATTATCGTGATTGAATCGGATTACAATCAAGAATAGGTATCCTTTGCCGAGAATAGAAGATTTGTTTGATCAACTAAAGGGTGCTTCTACTTTCTCCAAGATTGATTTGAGATCCGGTTATCACCAAATTCCCGTTCGTGATGTTGATATTCCGAAGACCGCCTTTAGTACAAGGTATGGTCATTATGAGTTCAAGGTGATGCCTTTTAGATTGACGAATGCTCCCGCTATCTTTATGGATCAAATGAACCGCACATTTAGTGAATATCTTGACAAGTGTGTGGTGGTGTTCATTGACGATATTCTTATTTTCTCCAAGTCCGAAGAAGAGCATGCTATTCATCTAAGGACTATTTTGGGTGTTCTTCGTCGTCAGAAGTGGTTTGCTAAATTCTCCAAGTGTGAATTTTGGTTACCTAAGGTGTCCTTTCTTGGGCATGTGATTTCTAAAGAGGGTGCAATGGTGGATCCTTCGAAAATTGAGGCCGTTGTGGATTGGAAGAGTCCGACCGATATTAGAGAAATTCGAAGTTTTCTTGGGTTAGCTGGTTATTACCGTAGATTTGTCAAGGATTTCTCTAAGCTTGCTAGACCGATGACCCAGTTGTTGAAGAAGGAAACCAAGTTCCTATGGAATGAAGCTTGTGAAGCCGCGTTTCAAGAGTTAAAGAAAAGGTTAACTACCGCTCCGGTGTTGACTTTTCCTGAAGATGTAGTAGACTTTGATGTCTATTGTGATGCTTCTAAGATGGGATTGGGTTGTGTTCTTATGCAAAATAGGAAAGTGGTGGCGTATGCTTCGAGGCAGTTGAGAGTTCATGAAGTGAACTATCCTACTCATGATTTGGAATTGGCCGCCGTTGTTCATGCTTTGAAAGTGTGGCGACATTATCTTATTGGAGTTCATTGTCGTATCTTCACCGATCACAAAAGTTTGAAGTACATATTTACTCAAAAAGAGTTGAATATGAGGCAAAGAAGATGGTTGGAATTGGTGAATGATTATGATTTTGAGTTATTGTACCATGAAGGTAAGGCTAATGTTGTTTCTGATGCTCTTAGTAGGAAAGCTTCTCATGCATTGAATGCTATGCGGGTATTACCCGATGATCTTTGTGCTGAGTTTCGAAAATTGAAGTTGGAATTCATGGAGCGTGGATTTGTTTATGTTGGTGTTATGTCTGCCGGACCTGTTTTTCTCCGTGAGATCCGCGAAAGCCAAGTTGATGATCTTACCTACAAGTCTATTCAAGCCAAGCTTCTTGAAGGAAAAGCTAAAGATTTCAAATTTGATGATGAAGGTGTTCTTCGTTTCCATGGCCGTTTATTTGTTCCTAATGCTCTTGATTTGAGGAAGCGAGTTCTTGATGAAGCTCACCTTGCCCCTTATTCTATTCACCCCGGTGGTGATAAGATGTACAAAGACTTGAAGCTACAATTTTGGTGGCCGAACTTAAAGGGTGATGTTGTGTCTTATGTTGGAAGATGTCTGACTTGCCAACAAGTGAAGATTGAACACAAGAGGCCCGGTGGATTGCTACAACCGTTGGATATTCCACTATGGAAGTGGGAATCTATTTCTATGGATTTTGTTATGGCTTTGCCGAGGGCCGTTGGAGGTAAAGATGCCGTTTGGGTTGTTGTTGATCATTTGACCAAGTGTGCTAGGTTTATTCCGATCACAGAAACCTGGAGTTTAGATCGACTAGCGAAAGCCTATGTTGATGAGATTGTTAGATACCATGGCGTTCCTAAGGAGATCATATCCGACCGAGATCCGAGATTTTGTTCGAGATTTTGGAAGGCTTTACAAGAAGCCATGGGTAGTAAATTGTTGATGAGTACCGCTTTTCATGCCGCTACCGCTTTACAAGTTGGATTTGCCCCCGAATTTGGCTAAGGTTCATAATGTATTCCATGTTTCTCAATTGAGAAAGTATGTTAGTGATCCAAGCCATGTCTTTCAAAAGGAAATGCCCGAGCTTGAACCGAATTTATCCTTTGAAGAGAAGCCGATCCGCATCCTAGACCGCAAGGATAAGAAATTGAGAAGTAAAGTGGTTCCTTTAGTGAAAATCTTGTGGAGATGTGCCAATGTCGAAGAAGAGACTTGGGAAACGGAAGCTTCTATGCGTAGTAAATATCCAAGCCTATTCGATTAAGGTATCTTTCTTTCACTCAAGTTTCGAGGGCGAAACTTTTTAAAAGGTGGGGTGATTGTAACACCCGCAAATGTACCCTATTTTTCTAGTAGAAATATTTTACGAAATATTTTCAGCAAATTTAAGTTTTAATTTAGAATTTTACGTTTCGAGTCGAATTTAGAATTTCCGAGTTCGTATTTGGATATTACGCGAGATTTCAAGTGAATCCCGTCTTAAGGCGTCTTTGACTTATCTTGACTTTTCCACTCACTCTCTTCATATACTCCCCTTTAACCTAATTCACTCACACAACTCAACTCTTTCTTCCTCACTAAGAAAACCCCATAAAAACCTAGCTTCCATTTTGATCCGTCTTATAATCGTCATAACTCTCTCATTTCTCGCTCAAATTCACTTAAGTTCGTCTTATTCTTCCCCTCTTATTGTCCTCTATCCGTATTGGTAATAAAATTACCGTCTTTCTCACTTTTCAAACTTTCCGTGTTTCTCTAGGTGAAGTATATTCATCTTTTATTAACTATTCGTAGGTGGTGACCTCCAAGATCCCGACAAAGACTACTTCTTGATTGAAGAGGACCTTGACGCGGAGTGAAGACGCAAAAAGGTAACGGTGAAGGGTTACTCGATATCATTTACGTGTTTTACATGTTTTCTATGCTAGGAATCGTATTTAGAATATGATTAGTAAGCTTAGTAATTGTGTTGATGATGATACTTGTTGTTTGTTGAGAATCGATATGAGAATTGATGATTTATGATAATAATCGATAATTGTTAAATGTTAATCCTTAGTGAAATGATGATTTTCGAGTGAAGTTGACCCCAGTCAGCCGACCGGCAGCCGGTAAGTCAATCGGCTGGGGCTGTATATTTTGTATGTTACGTAATGTTTGATGCATGAAGTTGATCTCAGCCGGCCGATCGGCAGCCGGTCAGCCGACCGGCTGAGACACCTCAACTTTCCTCCTTGTTTTTCTTATGTGCCCCTTGGTCCCAGCTGGGTAGCCGGCAGCCGGTCCCCTTGACCGGCTGGGACACACTGATATTTCATGTTGGTTTTCATATGATACTTGGCGTCAGCCGGGTGGCCGGCAGCCGAGCCCCGTGACCGGCTGGCACCTGCTGGACTTTCTTTGTATTTCTTGTTTACGATTTCGTTTATAATATTTCCGATGGTTCATTTATCGTATAAAATTTCGCAGTGACTTTAAATATTAATGTATCGAATATATGATATTTCATTCGCTCGTATCACATGTTTTGTGACGGTTTTTGGTATGTCCCACTTTGAGTCGGTTTTTACAAATGTTACGGTTTAAGCACTATTTTGTTATGTGCTTTGTACTCTCATTCCATTGGCTACCTCCACGTTCGTAAGGCTGGAATGTCGGAATGGGGATGTATCCTTACTGCTTAATTGCATGTGTTAGTGGGCATACGACGACGTTGTTGGGAGGCAAAAACTTTGCGTTGATCGACCCGGCCGTCAAATGTTGTGTACTTGCGAGGTGGTGTCATTGGCATGTAGCGTACCGCTTGTTTTGATGCTTGTGCTCTTTTCCGCCTCTTTCGTGAATTATCGACCGAATTTGGGGTACTCGGCGTCAATGATTGACCGATTCTTGGATGCGAAATGTCATCGCTTGTCGAATCGGAACACGTTTATTCCGAGAGTCTGGCCAGGTTTAGACTAGGAACCGTATTATTATCGTTGTCCTACCAGGAGGAAGTTAGTCTACATATACGAAATGTCATTGTGTATGCGTTCAGGGAAATGTCATCCCGTTGATGCGATTTTAATCATTCTTGCCATGTACACGGTGCTAGTGCGTTTCATCTACCGTGAGAGAGGTCGTCAATGTATTGGTACGTGTTGATGAATGATTATAAGGATGTTCTTTATGGCTATCAAGTGACTCTCACTTGGATTTGATTGCAAACGACTTGTCATGCTCAAAGCATGCAAAATGTCGGATTGAGTATACATCATAGCGTATATAATTGATCCCGCAGCGGAAGCAAAAGGAATCAATTATCATGTGTTCAACTTTTTTGAACTAGTCAAAGATCTTATCAATATAAGAATTTTGACTCAACGCTAATATCCTTTTAGATTTATCTCCACAAATCCAGATATCTAAAAGATGTATTCTACTTCTCCAAAATCTTCATCATTTAAAATGATCAATATGTCTCCACATATAAGACTGATGAAAACATATTACTTCCACTAAACTTCATGTATAAACATAATTCCTGGAGATATCGAGAAATATTTTATGACATGATTGACACACTAATTCCAACTCTTTAGTGCTTACTTAAGAAATCCTCTTAAGCTTGCAAATGAACTTAGGATAGTTAGGATCTACGAACCCACAGGTGAATATAAAATATACTAGCTCTTCTAGAATCGTATTCAAGAAGGTGGTTCTTGAGATCCAATTGACATCATACTATTAGGATATGTTGTAATCGCTAAGTATATTCGAATGGATCGAAGAATTAAGGTTGGTGCAAAACTCTTTGCCTACCCATTTATCTTTGAATACATTTTAATGTTCATCCATGCAAATTTCGATCTTAAAAACAATTTACATTGAAGAGGTCGTACTTCTTCAAGTTAAATTTACCAGGTCACATACCTGACCATCACGCATGGAGTCCATTACGAATTGCATGACTCTAAGCCATAACATGAAGTTGGAACTAGAAACAGTCTTTTATAAGTCACAGATTAGAATTCATCACTATTAAGGAGTGATAAAATTCCACCTGACCTCTTAGGTTCCGAAGAAACAACTACTGAACAAGCAGTGAGGAAAACCTTTTCCTGACCATATGCTCAGTTTGTGGCTCTTGAAACATTTTTTCTCACTCTGTCTTATCAAGAAATAATCGTATTTTTATTTCAAGACAGCATCACGAGTCACAAACGCTTTGTTCTCGTGGTCAATGTAGGATTATTGAGAACTTGTTTCATTCGGATAACTTACAAATTAGGTACGCTATCCACCCATATCGTATATGGAATGAAATCAGACTGTTATAAAGCTGCTTTAATATGGTGGGAAAAGAAATAGCAGACAAAAATATTAAGATCCCAAGGTTAGTCAAATGGCTCATTTTGACTTGATAAAGACAAAACCATATCGTATAAGGTTCTGTTCTCTATTTAACAACGCCTTATCTCATAATGTGTGTTAGAGAAGTTAACTCGTGAAACTATTTCACAATACTTTTGGTGAAAATCAAAGTCAATACTTAGATATTTATAGTTACGATTTAGTCGTAAGTTCTTGATCTAATATTCTTGATGGTTAACTACTTCACATTGAAGCTCTTTGAACTTTTCAAAGATTTCTCATAGCACCTCATTAAGTAGAATTAAATATAATATCTACTTAAATCGTCGGAAAATAAAGTGAAATAGTCATAACCATCTCTGGTTGTGATTATTATTGGACCACACATATCATTATGCAATAGGGCCAATAACTCACTAGTTCGATTTCCTTTTCAATAAAAAGGGCACGAATCATCTTGCCTTGAATACAAGATTCGCACACACCATAAGATTCAAAATCAAATGGTTTAGAGATAGTTGTCAATACTAGCCTCTTAATGTGCTACACAATCCAGAATTAAGATTAGATTAGGGTCACCAATTTTGAGCCTTTTACAATCTATATGACAAGTAATTTCTAGTTCAGGTCAAGAATATAATTACCTTTGATTGGTATGGGATAACCATTGACCAAGTATAGGCATAAAAAGATACAACTCTTGTTCCATTCACAAAAGTGAAACACTTGTGTCGTACACTAAAGTGGATACTATATTCTTTATTTAGAGGTCATGTACATAATAACGTTTATTAAAGTATACCTCTAAATCCAAAACTAGATTGATTACAT
>JAIUZE010027201.1:0-18863 GCA_022085475.1 Heliosperma pusillum | reverse complement strand
ATATCAATTTAAACTATCATCTCGTATTATAATTTCTAAAATGTGAGAAATAGTAATTTTATGAAAAACCTTTATAATTAAATATTTTACTTATTAATATTTCTCACTTGCTAATTATTACAAAACGCGATAAAATAACTATAACTCAAAAACCGTCACAAGTCCCAAAGTGGGACCCACGGGCTGATTTGGCCGAGACATTACATGGGCCTGGACTGGGCCCCACGGCCTGGTTTTGGGCTGTTTTGGCTTTTGATCGATTTTACTAAAAACCGTTTCTTAATATTTCCCGCATGCTTAACATAATTAAAACCCGTCAACACAACAACATAACAATCAAACATCGACACAACTCAAAGACCAAAACCCGGACCCACCATGAACCAACCCAGACCGGTCTGGACCGGGCCTGAACCGGCCTGAACCGGCTGGTTTGGGTTCGGTTTCCAGCCCCTTTAACAACCCCCTACACGGTTCAACCACAACCAACACCAAATCAATTCCAACATGTTTTAATTAACAAACAACCATTTTAACAATCATCCATACAAAAATCATGATTATAATTAAATCATTCAAATATGTCAAAAACAATAATCATGCTAATTATTCATACAACATAATAAAAGTAACTACTTATCATGTTACTAACTAAAAATCATAAATCAACAACATAAACCAAAAACATAAGAACAAAAGATGATCCAAAACAAAAGAAGCAAAAGCTATGTAACATATATTCGTCGAGTAACTCGGAATCGTTACCTAGCTAGCAAAATCAAGTAGCACCAAAATAAGAAGTAAAGAAACCCGTCTACTAATCTTCACCCAAAATATACGAGTCACCAAACTCGTCTTCAAAATCTTCCCCCTATAAGAAATGACAAGAAAAACATTATTAGAATTTAAACTTGATTTTCCATAATTAAATGTTGAAAACGATTTTGTCGGATTTGAAATTAAACCGTACTTGAAGATGGAGAGCGAAGAGGAGATTCTAGAAATATAAGTTAGGACGGATTTAATTAAGAAATGAAGGTTTTATGCTGATTTTGCTCAAGAACGACGAAGAACGGATGAAGAACGCTCAAGAACGAATGAAGAACGTTGAAGAACGATTAATTTGATCTTAATTTGATTTATTGTAAAATGAAAAGTTGTTAGTGAGTAATGATGAGTGGTTGGGCCGTGTACATATAGAAGAATTAGGAAGTCGGGTTTTTAAATTGTTGTTACGGAATTGACTCGGTTTTAATAATTATATTACGGTAATTGATTAAATATTAAGTTAATTAAATCAATTATCAAGATATTATGTTATTGTAATCAAAAGAAATGAAAATATCAAGGCCTAAGAGAGGGTGAGAGTGCCGAGTGGTTTAGGTAGTAGTCGGGTCTGATTTTAAGCGATTTGCGTAATTTCCGTTGACGGATCGATAAAGTCACAAATATCTAAGATATTTGTATTAGTTTAATCGAAAGAATTAAAATATCTCAAGTGAGTGGAAAACGATGACATGGGCGCGTGACTCATGCCAAAGTCTAGTTTCGATTTTGTTGCGCGCATTACGATGCGTCGGGAATAGTTAAATGACGTTCGGTTAAAACCGTAAACGTTATTCTTTAAATTCCGAATAAATTCAAAATAATTATATTAAATTATGATAAATCTTAATAAATCTAAATAAAAATAAATCAAAAATATTATTTTTTTGAAATAAAATTTCGGTCTTCATACTTATGAGACGAGTCGGGAAAAATCAACGGAAGTCAAAGTTGACTGAAAAGTCGAGAAAAGTCGAAGATGACTTAAAAGTCAAGAAAAGTTTAGGACGACTTAAAAGTCAAGAAAAAGTCAATGACGACTTTACAAAGTCAAGGAAAAGTCAAAGACGACTTAAAAGTCAAGAAAAGTCAAAGATGACTAAAAACGGGATTTTCATGAAATCTCTCAGAAATTCCAAATACGAACTCGGAATTTCAAAATACGACTCGAAACAATAAATTCTATTTTAAAAACTTAAGTCTACTGAAAAGTGTTAGTAAATATTTTTACTAGAAAATTTGGGTACTTTTCGGGTTGTTACACTGGTTGTAACGCTCATTTAGATCATCCCAAAGCTGCTTGCTTGAAGTAACATAGTTCAAACCTTCAGAAATTGAAGCAGAAAGAGAATGCAAGATCCATCGCATCACGGTGTAATCAGTACGAATCCAATCGTGATAATTCACATGTGTCACAACAGGTCGAAGAAAAGCACCAGTGACGAACCCTAACTTGTTCTTTGTAATCAATGCGATACGAAGATTGCGAGACCAGTGTAAAAAAGATTTTCCATCAAAAATTTGTGGAATAACTTGTAATAACGCTTGATCGGCATTAGTTAGATGTAAAGGATCCTTGTAAACGGAGGTATAAGGAACATCAGGCATGGTGATTGAAAAATTTGGGGAAAAATCAAGAAATTGATAAAATTTGGGGGGAAAATCAAGAAATTGATCAAATTTGGGGAAAAACTGAACAAATTGAGGAATCAACCAGAATTCAACAATTGAAGAATTTGTAAAGAGAATTGATTGCGGAATCAATCAATCGAAAGAATGACGAAGGATGCGATCTTCATAGAAATCGCGAAAAAAGAAATCGCAGCGGAAAAAAATGAACGATTATGAGAACAAACTCGAAAGTAGTGATAAAATTGAGAAATTAATGAAGAATTTGATCGATTTAGGCTGATACCATGTAGAAATCTAGGTTTGATTGATCTCTATTAAAGAAAACAGTAAATTTCACTAAAGAAGAAGAAGGAAAAATTGTTCTAGAAAACGTGATTAAATAGAAAGATATTTTTATTGATTTTTGTGTAATGAATAATTACAAGAATGTAAAGTCTAATGTATATATATACAATGAGCATGTACAGGAAAGCTAAATGAGTTGACTTAGGACCAGTCAACTATGAATTATCTTAATAATAAGGGTTGGAATATCATTGAGGAAATGGCGAGACACACAACAGAGTATGGGAATCCAAGGGGAGGTGTGCGCAAGGGTAGTGGTGAATCTAGTGCGGTTGTCGCGCAACTAGAGGCTATGAATGCTAGATTTGATAGGTTGGAGATGAGTCAAGCTCCGGGGGGACAACAGACAGTTAATGCTATGGTTCAACAAACATCCACTTGTGAGAGGTGTGGGGATGAGGGGCATTCAGCAGCTGATTGTATGACAGAGAAAGATCAAGTGCTTGCTTTCCAACAATACAAGCCAAGCGGTCTGTTTTCCAACTTTTACAATGAACGAACTAGGGAACACCCTAATTTCTCTTGGAAAAGTCAGAACGTTTTGAACCCCACCGCAACACAACAACAAGTATATGTCCCACCGCAGCGTAGTCAACAACAAGGTGGTTTCCTTCACCAAAAGGCACCGTCTTTTCCTCCTCCGACTCAACAAACACCTATTGTACCAACTGAAACTGGAGAACTTAAGTCCATGTTTCAATCTTTCATGGTACAATACCAAAAGAATGAGCAAGCTAAAGATGCTTCAATCAAGATGCTTGAGACACAAATGGCATCTATGCAAGCTACAAGGCAGCCGGGTACGTTGCCATCTCAGCCGGATAGACAACATGACACGGCTAATGCGATACATCTCCAAAGCGGTCTTTCATATGATGGACCGAAGCTGCCTCAAACAACTGAAAAAGTCACTACCGAAGGGTTAGAAGCAAACCAGGAGGAAAGCACAGCAGACGAGTCTGCTGTGCCACTGACAAATAGTCGATCGACAGTATCGAGTAGTCGATCGACTAAAATTTCTGAAGCTGAACCTGAACTAGGCGAAAAAAGTCGATCGCCTGATGACACTAGTCGATCGACTAATCTAAATAGTCGATCGACTGACTTAAATGGTCGATCGACTATTTTGCTTGCTGACGACACTGATTCGATACCTGTTTCTAATGAGGCGTCTTCTCATGCCAATAAGACGTCTAGTTCTGCTCAAAAGAAGAATAAAGTTGCCGATCCGCAAATTGTTATCAAAGTTCCTTTTCCGGGACGATTAAAGAACACAAAGATCGAGCAGAAATTTGGTAAATTCATGGAAGTCGTCAAAAATCTTCAGGTAACTGTACCATTTACCGAGTTAATTACCCAAGTCCCTTCTTACGCTAAATTTATACTCGTAAGAGAAGTTTCAATGAAATGGAGACTATTGCTTTTTACCGAAGAGTGTAGTGCACTCCTACAAAGCAAATCTCCACCCAAATTAAAGGACCCTGGTAGTTTTTCTATTCCTTGCACTATAGGCACCCATGTAATCGATAAAGCTTTATGTGATTTGAGTGCAAGTGTTAGTGTGATGCCCTATTCAGTTTGCGAGAAACTGAACATGGGAGACCTCAAAGTTACTAACGTAACTTTACAAATGGCCGACCGAACAGTTAAAAGACCCCTAGGTGTTTTAGAGGATGTTCCTGTTAAGATAGATAAATTCTTTATACCTGTCGACTTTATTGTGTTAGATATGGCCGAAGATACTCAGATTCCCATAATTCTAGGTAGGCCATTTTTACATACAGTGACCTTTAATCTAGAGGTGAGGGGTGATAAAGTGACCTTTAATCTAGCAAATACTCTTGTCGAACCTATGATAGAGGACACTTGCTATGCTATTGATATAATTGATCACTCTGTTTTTGATGTTTGGTCGGGTCCCTTGATTAGGGACCTGTTAGAGGCTTTGATGGTTTTGGATGCATGTGCAGATAACCCGGAGAACAATGACGCTGTGTTGGGTATGCTAGAAGCCGCTTTGGAAGGTCGTGACCTCACAAATGCTAAAGGAGAAACGGTAAAACGATTGGTAAATACTTCTTGTGCTGTAGAAGTAAAAACACCTGAACTTAAACCTCTCCCTTCTCATCTTAAGTATATGTTTTTAGATGAGTATAAGAAATACCCAGTCATTGTTAGTGTTAAGCTTTCTAATAATCAACTAACTGCTTTGTTGGATATCCTAAATAAGAACAGGAAAGCCTTGGGTTACAGTTTGGATGACTTAAAAGGAATCTGTCCTGACATTTGTATGCACAGAATTGAATTAGAGGAAGGACACCAGCCCTGCAGGCAAGGTCAGTGTAAGTTGAATCCGAAAATGCAGGATGTTGTGATGGCAGAGGTAATGAAATTGCTAGATGCAGGTATTATTTATTCTGTTGGCCATTCTAAATGGGCGAGTCCAGTTCAGGTAGTCCCGAAGAAAGGAGGGACTACAGTGGTAAAAAATGATAAGAATGAATTAATACCAACTAGAGTTGTCACTGGATGGCGAATGTGCATTGATTATAGACAATTAAACGTTGCCACAAAAAAAGATCATTTCCCCCTCCCTTTCATTGATCAAATGCTAGAAAGGTTAGCTTCCCATAAATTTTTCTGCTATCTAGATGGATACTCAGGGTTCTTTCAGATCCCTATCCACCCAGATGATCAGGAAAAAACGACTTTTACTTGCCCACATGGTGTTTTTGCTTATCGTAGAATGCCATTCGGATTGTGTAATGCCCCAGCTACCTTCCAAAGGTGCATGATGGGGATATTTTCTGAGTATATCGAGTCGATAATGAGAGTTTTTATGGTCGATTTCAGCGTCTATGGAAGTGATTTTGATACGTGTTTGACTAACCTTGATAAAGTTTTGCATAAGTGTATCGAGGTTAACTTGGTTCTAAACTGGGAAAAGTGCCATTTCATGGTTAACGAGGGAGTTGTCTTAGGGCATTTAGTTTCTGACAAGGGCATCCAAGTTGATAAGGCAAAAGTGCAAGTGGTAGAGCAATTACCACCTCCCGTAAATGTTAAGGGAGTTAAAAGTTTTCTTGGCCATGCCGGCTTTTATCGCCGGTTTATCAAAGACTTCTCGAAAATTGCTAAAACAGTTACACAATTATTGCTCAAGGAGACCCCCTACCAGGAGACCCCCTAAGCAGAGTTGGCTAGTACTTAAGCTGGCTCCATTCCCAAAGTGGAAGCAATTAGGCAGCCATGCCCCGGCTTGGTATCAAAATCCCAGGCCAGTGACACAAAAGCTATCAAGCAGTGAACTATATACTCGTTAAAGATAGTAAGGTCTATCAATGTCATGGTCTAAGGTACTCATTTAGAATTAGAATGGTCAACACGCCATAAAATCATAATTCTCTATGAGTACTTAGTCAACACGACATATATCATACAATTAAACAGTCACGGGAAAAACTTCCTATCATGTGACTAATTGCATATAAATCATATTCAAATATCATATCGCCTCATATCTACTACGGCTCATTCATTCATTCATTAAATAAAACCTTACCTGAAGACAAATCCCCGACCCGAGTCCCGCGACGGGTCATCAGTCAAAACGGGGCTGACTAGATAATAGTTTGACCAAACCCGTTTGGTCAAACCGGCTAGAAACAGAGTCTTAGCCATTTAGGCTTGAACATAAGAACATCATATTCATTTCATGCTATTTTATTCTAATTTCCAACATGTGAATTATTAATTCTTACGAAACCCGCTTGACTTAAGGGATATCAAATTAAACTACAATCTCATGCTATAATTTATAACATGTGAGAAATAATAATATTATGAAAACCGTTTAATTAAATAATTTACTTATTAAAATTTCACACTTGCTAAATATTACAAAACATGATATAATAATAACAATAAACTCAAAAACCGTCACAAGCCCAAAGGAGGGCTCACGGGTCAGCCGGGCCTGGACCGGGCCGAGACTGAACCGGGCCTGGACCGGGCCCACGGGCCTGGTTTGGGCCTGTTTTGGTCAACCATTTCTAAAATCGTTTCTTAATATTTCCCGCATGCTTAACATATTTAAAACCCGTCAAAACAACAACAAAACAATCAAGTATCGACACAAGCCCAAAGGGCCAATTAACGGCCAACCAAGACCGGGCCTGCCGGGCCTGGACCGGGCCTGAACCGGGCCTGTTTCTCGGCCACCACTCACGGCCACCACCAACAACAACCCCAAATTTATTTCTAACATGTTTTAATTAACAACCATCCATTTTAACAACCAATTCAACCATCATTCATACTAAAATTATGATTATGAACAAATCATCCAACATGTCAAAAACAATTAAAAACATGTTACTACTTAAAACCGTAAATAACAAAAAGATATGTGACATTAATTCGTCGAGTAACTCGGTAATCGTTACCTTAGCTAGCACAAAACCAAATAGCACCAAAATAAGACCTAAAAACCCGTCTACTAATCTTCTTCTAAAATATACGAGTCACCAAACTCGTCTTCATAATCGTCTCCTATAAGAAATGACAAAAATAACATTATTAGTATTAAAACTTGATTTCAACAATTAAAGTGTTGAAAACGATTTTGTCGGAATTGAAAATGAAACGTACACGGAGATGAAGAGCGGAGAGGAGACTCTGGAAATATAATTTAGAACGGATTTGGCCAAGTAACGAAGGTTTTGTGACGATTTTGCTCAAGAACGATCAAGAACACGAAGAACAATTGTGATTATATTAAAGAAGGCATTAAGAAGATATTAAGTTGATTTAATGTAAAATAAAAAGATAATTAGTGAGTAAGAGGGGAGGTTGGACCGTGTAATATAGGGGATTTACGGGAGTCGGGTTTTGAACTTGTTGTTACGGGATTGACTTGGGTTTTATAAATATCTTAGATATTATGGTAAATATCTAGATATTATTAGATATTATGTTAGTTTAATCAAAAGAAATGAAAATATCTAATCCTAAGGGACAAGAGGGATAGGCGTGTGGAAGAGGAAGAAGTCGGGTCCGGGTTTAAGCGATTTGTTGCGGAATTTAAGTTGACAGATCAATAAAGTTACAAATATCTTAGATATTTGTATTAGTTTAATCAAAGTAATCAAAAGCCCTAAAATGAGGGAAAAAGGTGCCTTGGGGCGTGTGGCACATGTAGGAGTCGGGTTTTGGGTTTGTTTCGGGACTTAAGTTGACTCGGGAATAGTTAAATGAAGTTCGGGTTTAAACCGTATAACCTACTCTTTAATTCCAAATAAATTCAAAATAATTATATTAAATTATAATAAATTCAAATAAATCGTAATAAATTAAAATAAATTAAATTTATTACTTTTCAAATATAATTTCGGTCTTTCAAATTACGGGGTGTTACAATTGTTATGCTTAAAAACATCAATTTGTGCTCAAAAGTAGCATGATAATGTTTCACTTATATAATTATGCTTGAATTTGTGCTTAAAAGCCTAGTATTCTAACACTTTTGCTATCAATTTGTGTTTATCATGAATTGTTCTAATACTAGTTTCTTGTAGCAAATGGCACCTAACCCAAGTCTTAGGAGATCAAAGAGGGCAAGAACTACCAACCAAGGGGAAAGTAGTAGAGCCCGTGGAGAGGACGTAGAAATGCTAGAAGCCGAAAATCAAACCGGAAATCAAGAAGGACAAGGTGCTATGCATGATCCCGATTTTCCGGATGTGGAGTTTAGCTCTACCAAACAATGGCAAAGTTTTGTTTGTTATCAAGGGCAAAGGTATGAGAGCTACCAAATTCCTTGATATTTCTTCTTTAAAACACATGGATCTTCATAAGCATGTCAAGGTATTATTTAGGGGTCTAGGAATGACTACTGCTATGAACTTTAATTATAAGACCTACCCCCAATTTACCCTTGAATTCTTGAGTTCATTTGAGTTGCAAAGATCTAGGCAAAAAGGCTCTATTCCTCAAGTTCGGTTTCGATTGTTCAACAATGACAATAGTATGGACTTAGAGACCTTTGCTGACCAATTTGGTCTCACCCATGAGGATACTGTTACCTCACCTCCCGAGGGCTTTGATATTAGCCATGTTTGGAACACCATTTCTACTTATCCTGTCTCTCGTTGGGACCATATCCCACACCATAACATCCATCATCCTGCCATTAGAATCTGACAAAGATTAATGGGATGGACCTTCTTGGATCGTGCTGAGCCACATTTGGTGAGACGGGTAGAGTTGGATATTTTAGGAGGGTTCTTGAATGTAAATGGTGATGAACCGTGGTCGATTAGCATTCCTTACTATTTTGCTGTTCAACTAACTAAAGCCACTAATCCAAAGAACACTGGCATTGTTTATGGAGGCCTTATCACTCGCCTTGCTACGCGAGTTTGTGGTTTTAACCAAGCCTTCACTGACCTCCAGGCATTGCCTACACCTCCCACCGAAATGGGAAATGGGTTGGATTATGATTATTTTGTGCAGCCTAATTGGTTTCGTGTCTTTCACCCCTTTATGATCTGGAGGATAGCTGGATCCGCATCCGAGCCGCCTCCTTCAGAGAGAAGAGGCCGTAGCTGGTGGTCTTTGGGATGAGAAGATAAAAAGCTCCCCTTGTTTATACTAGCTTGGGGGAGGCTAGACATTTTGTAAGCTTTTCTTTCTTTGTTTTATTTTTAGCATTTTTAGTCTTCTTTTTAGCCCCTTTTCCCATTACAATTTCATCTTGTTTCTCTGTTCTATGTGCTACCAACCGTTTCTCGGTTTGCTTCTATTATAATTGCATGCACATTGAGGACAATGTGAAGTTTTAGCTTGGGGGAGGATTTGCATTTAGGACTTACTGCATTTAGGATTGCATTTAGATTTTACTTTTCTCATTAGCTTATTTTCTTCTAATTTTATTAGTTTATTTTTAGTTTATTTTTTTTCCTTGTTTGTTTTTATCATTTTGAAAATCTAAAAAAAATCAAAAAAATCAAAAAGACAAAAAGAAAAGATCATTTCCATCTTACATTTCTCAATTCATAGTTTTTATAAGTTGATGTTTCATTATGTTATGAGGAATTGTGTATTCATGGGGATGTCTTGTACACAGTAGGTAGAAAGTTGCATTTGGACTTAATTAAGCTTGATCTTGACTTTGGCAAGCCACTCATATTGTAAGGTAGAGCCTCCAGTGGTCGGTATATCTGAACTCGATCCCAGTTTAGGAGTGAGTAGTTTCTCGTTATAGTCTGTGTCACATCAAAACGCATAAGTACGGTTTTTATTCCATTTTCTATAAGTATTTGTAACACCCGGAAATGTACCCTATTTTTCTAGTAGAAATATTTTACGAAACCTTTTCAGCAAATTTAAGTTTTAATTTAGAATTTAAAGTTCCGAGTCGAATTTAGAATTTCCGAGTTCGTATTTGGAGTTTCCGCGAGATTCTATGAGAATTCCGTCTTAAGGCGAGTTTGACTTTTTGTTGACTTTTACTCATACATACTCATACTCCCTCCTTAACCTATTTCATTCAACACAAACACAAAACCCTTTCTTCTTCCTTAAGAAACCTTGCCTCCCTCTTTATTTTTGATCTTTGAATCATCGTATCTCCTTCGTTCTTTGATAGAATTCGCGTAAGTTCGTATCATTCTACTCCCCTTACCTTCCTCTATCCGTATTGATGTTAAAATCATCGTCTTTCTTGCTTTTCAAATTTTCCGTCTTTCTCAAGATGAATTTCATTCATCTTTTATGATCTATTTGTAGGTGGTGACCTCCAAGAACCCGACAAAGACTATTTTCTTATTGAAGAGGAGCTTGACGATTAGTAGAGACGCTTAAAGGTAACGGTGAAGGGTTACTCGGTATCATTTACGTGTTTTACATGTTTATATGCTAGAAATCGTATTTAGAATACGATTAGGAAGATTAGAAATCATGCTATGGTTAATGAATGATGTTATATGATGAATGTTGATGATATATAATGATTTTTGATGATTATTTGAAGTATATATGAGAATTGAAATGAATTGGTTGAGTGAAAGGGGCTCTCGGGTGAACTGGTGTTCCCTGCCGGTCGACCGGCCGCCGGTCTGCCAACCGGCTGGGAACACATCAGTAACAATATTGAAGTTTTTGGGAATTTTTGTATAGGGGTGCTCTGAGCCGGTCCACCGGCCGCCGGTCCATCGACCGGCCTGGAGCACATTTCTCTGTTTTTGTGATTTTTGGATTTTGCCCTGTAGTGCGAGCCGGCCCACCGGCCGCCGGTCCAATGACCGGCCTGGAACACGGCTGTGTTGTTTTCCTTTAATTTCTAAAACTCGTAATTGATAATAGTTCGCATGATCCGTTTATCGTATAATTTTACGTAGTGACTTATAATATTCATGTTTTGGATATATGATATTTTATTCGCTTGTATCACATGTTTCGTGACGGTTTTCGATATGTCCCACTTTGAGTCGTTTTTACAAATGGTACGGTTTGAGCACTATTTTGCCTTGTGCTTTGTATTCTCATTCCCTTGGCTACCTTCCCGTTCGTAAGTCTGGAATGTCGGAACGGAGAGGTATCCTACTGCTTAAATGCATTTGTTAGTGGGCATACGACGACGTTGTTGGGAGTTGAACGCTATGCGTTGATCGACCCGGCCGTCAAATGTTGTGTACTTGCGAGGTGGTGTTATTTGAATGTAGCGTACCACTTGTTATGAGCCTTGAGCTCTTTTCCGCCTCTTTCGTGAATGTTTGCTGCCGAATTTGGGGTACTCGGCATCAATTGATTGACCGAGTCTTGGATGCGAAATGTTTATCGCATGTCGAACTGGAAAATGCGATTCCGGGATTCTGGCCAGATTTAGACTAGGACTGTATTATTATCGTCGTCCTACCGGAGGAAATTAGTGAACATATACGAAATGTGATCGTGTATGCGTTACAGGGAAATGCTTATCCCGTGGATGCCTGTTAATCATACTTGCCATGTACACGATGCTAGGGCGTTTCATTTACCGTGAGAGATGTCGTCTCGAGTCGTCGTTCTTTGAATGCGTGATTTCATGATATTATTCATGGTCATTGCATGATTGGAAATCGTCAATGTCTTGGTTCGTGAACGGATTGATAATATGTGCGATTTATTGTGATCAATCGCAATGACTTTACTTGGTTTGTCTGTCGAAGTCTCAAATCTTATCAATCTTATTACCGCAACGGTGAGATGCAAGCCTAGTGAGCGTATTCGGTTGCCTAAGAGTGTCTTCCCGAGTCTTTGAATAACATGACGGTTTCGGATTTGATTTCCACATGATCTTATCATTATATATTGGAATGCCTATCTATTCTTATCGTAACTCACATGGATATCTATATATGCATGATTTTACTTTTGTATTTCCTTATATGTACGTTTAATGTGATATGGCTGGGAGAACCCGGAGTTACTCCCCACTGACTGTGGCGTTCATGTTTTTCATGAATGAACAGGTTGCTTGCTTGGATGACTTTTTGGATATGATGTTTTGGGGTTCGGGTGTGAGCTAGCGGGCGTTGTCCCTGGAAGTTTTCACCTCTAGACGATATTAGCTAGTTTTGCTAAACACTTGTTCTTTGCTAACATTTTAAGAGACCCCGTCTCTTTGTTGTACTTCCGCAATTAGTTGTAATATTTTGACACTCCTCGTTTTATTTAACTTGCATGTATAAAAGTTTTTTTTAAAACTACCTATTTCCGCTATATAATTCACATGCTTGTATGTTTTATATTTCCGCATTCGCGAGGGTTGTCACAATATTACTATCATGATCTACATTTTGAAGCCATTTACTCTTGTTCACATTTAGCATTGCCCAAAAACACCCTTCTTTCTAGCTACATTACATTATTACCTACCCTTGTTGAGCTAGTAACTGACTATATGTGTAGGGGTGTTCTGTACTTTTGCGATATTATGATAATGCCACCATTTAGTGTGATCCTGCTGTCTCGGGATTGCTGATTCCCGTGTTTTTCAGTGAAAGAAAATTTGAAAAGAAAAAGGAAAAAAAAAGAGAGCTTTGAAAAAAAAAAGTGAAAGAGAAAAAGCTCAAAAGAGAAAAGAGAAAAAAAAAAACAAGAAAAACGCTTCCATGAATGAAAAGGAAAAAAAAGAAAAAATTTGGGAAGTAGTAACTTGATTTGTCATGTTTAATAAGCCAATATGCTGCTTTTGGCTTTGACTATTGTTTATGGAAATTGGTATAATTTGGATTGAGTATCCACTACACATTTAGTTATTACTAGCTTGACTTAAAGCCCCACATGACCAAAATCGTTTGTCCACTTTCTTACCCAAATTTCCCAAGCCTCTTCTTTATTTCTCTTGGCTTCTCACATTACATTTTGATCAGGATTGGTCTTACTTAATGAATTTGGATTGTCTACCATATTAGACTGCGGGCACATTCTTATAAGTTGTAGATAGGAGAGTGTCACTTCAAATTTGAACCAATATTTCCTATTTCACAAAAATTTGAGTGTAGAGTGTATCAAAAGAGTCCATGTTCAATAAGATCATGCAAAAGCTGAAAAAGTGTTGGAGCCAGTGTCCTCCACAGTTAGTGCAATAACATAAATAAATCTCTATAGGTTCACAGGGTATACTTTGTATTGTAATGAGTTGATTAACGTTTATCGATAACGGTTGGCTTGCTAGATAAGTTTGACGTTATTGTCATACAGATGGCGGTGATCAACTGGTCCCTAAAAGTCACACCTAAAGGATGTGATTGAGAGATGTGATTATTTGAGAAAATAATCATTTTGATGCCTTATTAAATGACTAAAAGGTTAGTCGGTGTTTTGACTAAAAGGTTAGTCAATGTGATGATGATATAATTATTTAATAACGATTAAATAATGTTAGCTAAGACGAATTAACTGTAATTCGTAATTAAATATAAAATGTTATATTTAGTTGTAGTATATAATGTGAGCTTAAACGAATTAAAATGTTAATTCGTAATTAAACATAAACCGTTATATTTAATTAGCAGGATTATAAATATACCGATATTTATAATTGAAGTATATATTATACGATTGTCATAATAATTGTTATGTTCATATATCCACTGCAAAATGTTGTAATGGACCTTATTAATGTATGACAACATATTAGACAAATATAATATGTATAACATTATATTAAATGGAAGCTAATATAACCGAAAAAGAGTCCAAATTCACTTTGGAATTTCGGTCAATTAGGGTAACAAAATAACAGAAAAATATCCCTTATTTTGCTCCTAGTTGGTGCCGTGTGAGAGCAAGGAGATGGGTAGAGTTTTACTCATTCTAACTCTCGAATTCATTCATCATTAATTCACAACACACAAAAAGATACAGACTCTTTTTCTCTCTAATTTTCTAGCAAATACAAGGGCATTTCTCGATCAATCTTGGGTGAGACGATTAGGAGGATATCTGATTTGATATCTCTTCTTAGGCCGAATTTACGAGGACTAAAGGTTATTCCTAATCCCTTTGTTTATTATGCAATTTTGTTTATGACCCGTTAATCATATAAATCGTAATTTCATTATAATCCTGTAAGATTAAAGGGATGTATACGGATATATTCCCACAAGTGGTATCAGAGCTTTAGGGCTATGAAATTGTTTTATGTGATTTTCATAAATATTTAATTGTATGATTATTGAGAGAAAAAAAAAATCCGGAATTTTTTTTTAAACTCACGGTTTTATATTTTTTTTTGTGCCGTGATGTATATTTTTTTTTAGGGTTCCATTATAGATTCATTCATATTATTGTTTTAATCTGTTAAAGATGATAATATATGAATTTGTTGATATTTTAATTTAATAAGGATTAAATTAGAATGTAAATGGAATTGTATTGGATGTTAATGAACATAAATTTTTGTGCTATATATTTTCGGTATAAATTGTTTTAGATGTTCATATTAAAAGGTTAATTTGAATCATCTATTTGTATCAATGTTTAATAACGATTAGGCATTGTTTGTTTTGTACCGGTCTAGTTAATATAAGCTTGATCGAATTAAAACGGTTTAATTTGATTAAATTTTTTTGCTGCCCGTGTAACTGTTCACACTTATAAAAAAAAAAAAAAAAAATTCTTTTTTTTTTAAAATGGCAGCAACAGTTTTTTTTGTGTATTGGTTTTTCGGTTTTTTGTTATAAACCGAGAGAAAAGAAAGAAGAGAAATTTTTTTTTTTGGACTGGTATTGTTCGCGTGAACAGTGATCAGAAGAAAAAAAAAGTTTGTTTTTTTTTTTTTTTTGGGCATTATAAAGATAATGTTTGTTTGTTATTGTGAAAAAGTTCACAATAATGATACCCGATTATTTTAAAAAGGTTTAAAATAAAATGGATTATGAAAGATTAAAATTGTTGTGGGCAATTAAGGAATTGTCTCATAATTTTGATCGTATATAATGGTGGTTTGGATAATTAATCAACATAATTAATGAATTATGTCTTGTAGAATTAATTTATATAGTTGATGCTTTTTATTTTTGTCGAATGAATGAATGAATGAATGGTTTTATTTACGTATTTTTGCAATTGGTTGAAAAATGTAATACCTAGTGTGGCCTTAGTTAATCATGTTTTCGTAATGATGGAAACATGGTTTGGATGTATTTATGAGATCTCGAATCTCCTTTTATTTCTTTTAATTATGTTTTTGGAATTAGAATGTAAATAGGTTTATTTTGTAATTTTGAAAATGTAATTTAAGAAGACTAAAGATGGAGATCGGATGCTCACTCCCGCTACATGGACCAAGATGAGACAAAGTCAAGCTTCTCGGGTCCATTAGGATGGATTCCAAACTTGTATTTACTGTTCATTTTGGTAGATAGGCCACACTAGGACCGTTGTAATAGTTTACGTATTTTTCGTTCTTTTGTTTTTCATTCACATGTTAAATAATTGCATCATATTCCGCCTAAACCAAACCACCTAAAATGCATGAAAAATGATTCATATAGTTTGAATTTTCATCATAGACATACAGATGTCACTCGTTCATAGGGCCATCACCTTAGTCTAAATCATTCACGAAATGCTAGAAATTTGTTCACTTAAAATGAATTAAATTTAAGATGATGGGATCTTCCTCTAAAATGAAAATTGAGATTAGTCTTTATAGGAAAAACTACTATGAACCCCTTCTTCGTCGGAAGTCATAATATGACCCCTTCTACGTTGGGTAAGTAGTGAGTGTTGACCTATTTTACCTCAACATTATAGTCCGAGTAATATCTCGGGATTATAATGGACTAAAGATAGAATTTACAGAAATTTATCGACCGAGAATTCTAAAGGTAGAATTAGCCAAGAGGTTGGCTTATCAATTTACAGAAATTGAGTCTTGGGATCATTTATATAATTCTTGAGGGAGGTCAATTGTATAAATGCATGAGTCATCGCATTAAACAGTTTTTGCATTAAGACTTAATTTTAAAACGATGAAACTTATCATAATTTTTCTTCTTTTCACAGTTTCTTGAATCCGTTATATACAGATATAACTGCTAAAATAACAAATGGCTGGAAGTACAGACGACCCAATGCCAAGTGCTACACTCGCTCGCGAGTCCTGGCTAAAGATCTTTATGGACAACATGAATCAGTCCACGCGACTGAAGAATGATGGGTCCAACTTTGCGGACTGGGAGGCGGCATTACGGAATGCTGCCATTGCTGACGGTAAGCTCAAGTACTTGACTGAGCCTCTACCGACTAACCCAGGCCCCAATGCAGGAGCAAATGAATCACTTGCTTATAGTGATTTCGTAATGGAGGCGGGTGCGATAAAGAACGTACTCATCTTTTCAATGGAATCCAATTTGCAGAGGCGATTCATAGCCCAGGGTGCAAACAAGATTTTCACCACTCTCTCTAACGAGTTCTCGGAAGCTCCGAGGATTGTTAGCTATGAGTATACCTGTCGTTTCTTTGAAGCGAAACTCCAGAAGGGCCAAGCGGTTAGCCCACACATTCTTGCTATGATCGAGAATGTCGAGAAGCTGGAGGCTCTTGGTTGTAAAATCGATGAGAAGATCATTATTGATCGTGTGCGCCATTCACTTCATGATGGTTTTGCCCTTTTCAGGGCAAATTACTATATGAATGATATGAAGAAAAGTCTTCATCAGCTCCACTCACTTCTCGTACAGACCGAGAGTGATCTGAAATTGAGTGGGAGCTTGAAGCAGGACATTCTCATGATTGGCAACAAGGGTAAGGGTAAGGGCAAGGCTCAAGCTGACCTACCTGTAGGGAAGCCAAAGTTCAAAAAGCCAGGAAAGGTCAAGAGTGGGCCTGGTGAGACTAGCGGTAGCTCACAAGGCAAGACAAAGAGCAAGGAAAACACGGAGTGCCACCATTGCCACAAGGCTGGGCATTGGAGGCGGAACTGTCCCGTGTATGCTGAAGACGTAAAATCAGGCCGCGTCACTCCTGTTGGTACGTCATCTTTTATTCATATGATTGAGATTAACCATGCAAGTTTCGGAACTGGGGTACTAGATACTGGTTGTGGTTCTCATCTGTGTAATCATTTGCAGGGCCTAAGAAGCATCACAACTCTCGCAAAGGGTGATGTGGACCTGCGAGTGGGGAATGGAGCTAGAGTTGCTGCCGTTTCAGTGGGAACATATGTAATCCAACTCCCTAGTGGTTTTGAGTTATTGCTGAATAATTGTTACTATGTATCCAGTTTGTCGAAAAACATTATTTCTGTTTCCGTCCTTGATAAGGACGGTTTTTCGTTTTTAATAAAGGATAATAGCTGTATTTTTTTCTTTAAACGATATGATTTATGGTAAAGCTGTTTCCATGAATGGAATATATGTTTTAGATCAAACCACAGATATAATGCATGTGAGTAATAAGAAAGCAAAGGTTGGTGACAAAGATCAAACCTATCTATGGCATTGCCGTATGGGACAAATAAATGAAAAACGCGTGAAAAAGCTCATTGATAATGGGACTATCTCCCCATTTGACTATGAATCTTTTGGCACGGCGGGAATAATGTTCATATGCACAAGACTCGATTTTCCGTCAAAGGTGTTGGAAGGGAAGCGGATGCTGACCTATTCTAGGACTCATACAGACTGAATGTGTGTGGACCTATGTCAATCAACGCTAGAGATGGCTATAGGTATTTTATCACTTTCACGGACGATTTGAGTAGATATGGTTATGTCTACTTAATGAAGCATAAAAGTTAGTCCTTTGACAAGTTCAAGGAATTCCAGAATAAGGTTGAAACCAGCTGGATAGAAAGATTAAAGCACTACGTTCAGATCGTGGTGGCGAATATCTTTCGAACGAGTTTGATCAACACCTTAAAGACTGTGGTGTAGTACTACAGTTAACTCCACCTGGAACACCACAATTGAATGGTGTGTCTGTAACAACCCGAAAAGTACCCAATTTTTCTAGTAAAAATATTACTAACACTTTTCAGCAGACTTAAGTTTTTAAAATAGAATTTATTGTTTCGAGTCGTATTTTGAAATTCCGAGTTCGTATTTGGAATTTCTGAGAGATTTCATGAAAATCCCGTTTTTAGTCATCTTTGACTTTCCTTGACTTTTTTAAGTCGTCTTTGACTTTTTCTTGACTTTTTAAAAGTCGTCATTGACTTTTCTTGACTTTTAAGTCGTCATAAACTTTTCTTGACTTTTTAGTCATCTTTGACTTTTCTTGACTTTTAAGTCGACTTTGACTTTCGTTGACTTTCCCGACTCGCCTTGTAATTTTGAAGACCGAAATTTTATTTAAAAAAATAATATTTTAATTTATTTTTATTAAGATTTATTTGGATTTATGATAATTTAATATAATTATTTTGAATTTATTCGGAATTAAAGAATAACTTTTACGGTTTTAACCCGAACGTCATTTAACTATTCCCGACTCATCTAAAATCCCGAAACAAACCCGAAACCCGACTTTGGCATGAGTCACACGCCCATGTCATCTTTTTCCACTCA
>JAIUZE010027197.1:0-26848 GCA_022085475.1 Heliosperma pusillum | reverse complement strand
AAAGACGACTTAAAAGTCAAGAAAAGTCAAAGATGACTAAAAACGGTCTTTTCATGGAATCCCTCAAAAATTCCAAATACGAACGCGGAAATTTCAAAATAAGACTCGGAACAAAAATTCCTATTTTAAAAACTTAAGTTCTACTGAAAAGTGTTAGTAAATATTTTTACTAGAAAAATCGGGTACTTTTCGGGTTGTTACACATGGTGACCCAATGGCCGGCTCGGGCTGGCCCGGTCTTTTGACCTGCCCTGATACGGGATAGTCATGGCTTCGGGTCGGGTCGGGCTGATAGGTGTGTGTCCTGGTCTCGGACCCGAGGCGGGCCAAGGGCGGGCTGGGATGCCAGGCTTCACATATTTTTTTCCCCTAAAATGGACATGCTAAGGCGGATCGGGCAAAAAAAAATAATACCCGCGCCCGGTCAGGGAGAAGGACGGGTTGGAGCAGGCTTGGCCCGAGCTGGCACTGGCCTGGTCAGAAATGGCCCGAGGGCCGGCCATGGCTGATCCGCCCTTTTCCCATGTCTAGTACCGGATAAGAGAGCAACCCCTTACCAGTTAACGACCAATGTGCGCAATTCAAGGAAGTTAAGGTGTTGTAGCCAGCAATTAAGCCTGTGTTTGGGTAGGGAGAAGGTTAGTAAATGCCGAGGGTTAAGGAGATTTTGTTGGTCCTATGTCCTTATTCCTTGATCAGTTTTAGCACATCGATTCTCGTCCATGTACTCTTTTTTTTTTGTGAATAAAAGTTTAGGTTTAGGGTAGGCCTTACTAATCCCAAGGCCATGGCAGACCACCGGCCCCATTGAGGGCTTAAAGTCCTGTTTACAGATCGCCCACCAACAGAGCTATATTTTAACTCAGTGGAAATCGAACCCCCGACTTCATGACCAGAAGGTGGACTCTTTACTACTAGGGTCAACCCTTATTATTTCTCGTCCATGTACTCTTGAAACTATTTGACAGAGATTTGTTTTGTTGTGCTCCCACTTTACGCGTTTCCATGCATTCATTCATCATCAAGTAAGTCTTGCTTAATACCGTTAATTAGACCTGGCAAACGGGTCAATCAGATTGGGTTCGGGTTGGGTCAGTTCGGGTCTCTCGTTGATTTTGGGTTAATTCGGGTCGGGTCGGGTCATTTTCGGGTAAAAGAATAAGAGACAAAAGGTCAATTTAAGTCTTTTTGGTTAAATTAAAGTTATGTTTTGTCGGGTCATTTTCGGGTTGAGTGGTTTTGAATCGGGTTATTTTCGGGTTGTGTCAGTTACGGGTCAAAACAGATTGGGTCATGTTCGGGTCGGGTCGGGTCCAATCGAATTTCGGGTCACATTCGGGTGTTGTAGTTCGGGTCACGGGTCGGGTCAATCGAGGTGGGTTGCTTTTGCCAGGTCTACCGTTAATACATTTATTTGGCGAATTCTGAACAAATGCATGGAAATGTGCTAAACAATGACGAAAAAAAGAGAATTCGCTTCATAATTTAAAAGAGGTTTCACTTTAAATCTATAATTGGCAATGGAGAAAGTAGTCTCTTAACTTATAAAGTAGTAAATCCTCTCCACTTTAATCCCCGTGAGACACCCAAATATGGGTATTTTATAAGAGATTTTTCACCCCTCACAATCTGAATCGAGTTTCTTAGATCGACCGATCGAGTCATGTTTATAATCTCTGAATAATAATAACAAATGACAACGTTGATCATTGATCATCATTAGAAAACTTGAATCTCAGCTATTATAGATGGCTAAAATGAATATAAACAAAAATCATGATAATAGCAAATCCAAGTTCATCAATTAATGATAATGATGGACCCATATTGTAAATTTGGATTTAGTTTTTTATTAGCCACATTAAGATTAAAGATAAAATTCCAAGTAATAAACAATAATAATTGAATGCTAATACATGAAAAATATAAAGTTAAGGGCACTTGGGTTTGCCCTGTTTGCTCATCCAATCTCTGTAACAAGGGCATTCATCCTTATTTCCCCAAGTGCCTGAAGGAACACACATACATTTGTTACAACACATCTTGCAAAAATGCATACACTTTGACTCCTTCCCCCATTTTTGGCACCTATATCCACATTTCATGTCGCATAAACCTGCATCATTTATATTTATGTTCAATTTATTTACGCTTCAGAATAATGTGTTACAGATTATTATTATTATTACGGTTTTTCTAATATGTGTCCTTTAATAATACTTAAAAAGAAACTTTAGCAATAAATATGACATTTGAATTTGAAAAAATGTTTAATTATTTTAATTTTCCATGATATTTATTTTAAAACTTTTCATTTAAAGATCAGGACACAAGTTAGAAAAACCATTATTATTATTATTATTATTATTATTATTTACTCGTATATAAGATCTTGTAATAAACGTTTTCGTGTTTATTTCATTGTGAAAGTACCCATTTTGCTATACAAAATTCTCCCATTTATCCACAAATAAACTCAAATAAATTAATTTATTTTGGTGCAAAAAAAACTCAAATAAATTAATGAAAACTATCCCATTGTATAGATCTATCGAAATAATTATATAATAAGATCATCTCATAGGAGTTGGAATAAAGCTTTTTATAAGTTCTCCAACTCTGATATTCAGACTTGCATGAGTCGTACCTAAAAAATAACAGTAGGTCTTGCTTGCGACGAATCGGATCTTGCGACGGGTATTTTGTGAGAGGAAATGAGTAGAGGGGACAAGGTGGACACCCCCCATGTGCTTCTCCACTCACCTTTAATGGGTATTTTGTGAGAGAATATGGTATCCGTCTTAAGCTTGTGACGGATAGTGTCCGTCACAAATGAGAATTTGGGAAAAAATAATTAGACGTTTTACATAGGAATTATACCTGAAGGCGATGGAGCGGGTGAAATGGATGAATAAGCCGTAGCGGTATCAAGTAGGGAAAAACATAAAATCAATGAAACTAGAATAAAGCTTTTTATCAAAGTCTTCATTTTTTTTTAATTTCTGTACTTTTTTCTTACGTAACTTGACTATATATGTGAGTACTTACCAAAGAGTGGAGTGTACTATATATATATATCGATCAAGGACGACATAATTTATTATAGTGGTTGAAAACTTAGATTTGATCGAAGTCAAAGATAAAACAGCTTGTTGAACAATGTATTTCCCAAAAAAACAAGCAACATGTTCCTAATCGATTAATAATTCCAAGGATAAATTGACCCATAATACATGATTTATTATCGAGGACGGATTAAATATAACCATGTTTGTACCGTATAGTGGCTATATAAAATATGGAGTAATACTTTATGCACCGAATTTATTGTTAACAGTAAATATGTATATAAGAATCGTTATAATAAGATTGTTATATACTTCCTCCATTCAACTCCACTCTACCAAATTATTTTTTCACGTTTGTCGAGACGTGTTTTACGCGATAAATATCGTTGACTACGTCTTTGCAAAAATTATAAAAGTTGGATAATAATAATGTACTCGTAAAGACGAATCAAACAAGATCACACATGAATATATTTTCACTTATATATTGAGAGAAAATTGCAATTAGATGCCGATTCATGAATAGTGTGCAAAAATGAAAGTGGTAGAGTGGAGTTGAATGGAGAAAGTATTGAACAAAAGTTTAAAAGTGGACTGAACTTTTTCCTTCCCTTAGGATTGTAAGAAAATCTCAATGAAATGGTAATGTATTACCCTGTCTATTAAGTATTAATTGAACACAAATTTTCATTTGTGACGGTACTATTCTGTCACAAGCATGTGACCTCTCGCAAAGAGCAAGTGAAAGGAGGGCTCTAAGAGGTCACAAGCATGTGACCAGTCAACTTAATGAACAAACGTGAATGTTGTAATTTTTGTAAGTAACAATAAATCAATACGATTCGAGGTTAAATTTACGCTACAAATTCTTAAAAAGGTTTCTAGTCCTTTGATATAAGAGAGACCTTGTATCAATTCTACACTCTGCACTCACCTCGTGTAGTTGTGTTAGTGTGTGCACCAAAAACTTTACTAATACACTACAAATCGACTAGGAGTATATTGTTCTTGTAGAATCAACAAGTTCATTATACCTATCCTAGTTTCATTTTATCCTTGTTTAATTCAGTTGTGAGTATACAAATTTTCATGACGGATAGTGCCCGTGAGTTGTTGTGAGTATCGTCTCAATTTAAGAAGATCTCAAGTCTTAACTAAGTATTTGTGATACCTCGCTACGTAGTTGCAGTGGAATTCACGATCCAAGATGTGATAATGTGAAATGCAAACATAAAAGTGTGATTAGTTGAATTATTGTTACTATTTGATTACAGTTGGTCTCTCTTGTGACGGTCACAAGCTTGTGACGGACTAAATCTGAACATTTTATGATAAAAAGTAATCATCCATAAAATGTTACCAGTCATATAATGGTTACATTTTCCATAAAAATGGTGACATTTGCTCCGTCACAAGTGTCTGTCACAAATGAGAATTTGTGATTTGATTAACATACTCTATTTTAACTTTGTTATCTTATACTCCCCCTTCAATTGTTGTCTTATTTTATTTTAGGGTGTCTCAGTGAATTGTTATCCTTTCTGTTCGTTACCCTTTCATTTTGGCACAAAGAGTGAGGGACCATTTGTGCTTCAACTTAGTGGATGACAAGTGAACAATAGTCACATTGATACGACCTTACACAAGAGTAGTAGGTTATGGGGAGCATGTGCCTTTGTCTATACATCACGCAACTCACTACCTGCTTTCACTCACTATACGACCTTACACAAGGCTCGAGTAATGCTTTGTCCCCTCACATTATTAAGGTCGATGGTAGTTATAGTATCACTATTTACCGTTTTCGTGCTCTCACAATTTTAGTGACATTAATAAAAACGGTAGTATATTTATCATTACCCATTATTTTTAGGTAGAGATGTTTTAAGACACTAATATCTCTAGCAACTTCTGTAAGGGATTCTCATCATACCTTCAGTATCAAATCTGTCTATGTCAAATTCGGTTCAAGTCATTATCGAGCAGGCCTCTTGATGCATCCGTTCTTCGCATAAAGTTTTGGTCATTTTGGGCAAGTTACCGTCTGTACTATTTAAAATCCCTTCAAATTTGGATTTATGAACATAATTTCTGTTTCTTTTTTTTTTTCCTTAATCTCATCGACAATCAAATTTTCGTTGTCATTAAGCTAAGGTTGTTTTACTACCCACGCAAATGTTATTACTGAGGACGGAGTCACGAGCAAGTCCCGGATTACCTCAAGTCAAATTCAACTGACAGCTTGTTGAATTTGTTGACAGCTCGATCGTCAAGTATGCTGTCATTAGTTACATTGTCAAAACCCAAACATCGGCTGAGCTCTTTATCAGGGTGCAGCCGACAGGGCGACGGGTTAATCACAAAGCTGCCATCACCACAGCCATGTGAAAATGTGAAATGGCATGCTATGATTTTTACCCCGCTAAGTACAATCTAACGTGGACACCTTTCTGACAAATAAATGTTCAAACCTACCAAAAATGCTATTTTTATTTTAATAGCATTTCAAAAACTCAGGAGTTACGAGTACAAGAAAAGAAACAACTACCATAGTCCGATTAACTGTACAAATTATCGGTATCTACATCACACAACAAGAACAAAACAACGTAAGCAAATTCTGAACATCGAAAATGTGATCGAGTCGCACCCGTTTATATGAACTTTCGGGTTAAAGATTTCCAATCACATAAACTGGAAATGACGTCAAAGTTGAAGAAGAGGGAGTGCCATAACTAGCCCAAAGATCGAAACGAGCAGTAACATCATCCAGGTAGGGATAGACTGCTTCTGCTTATTTCTTCTGCCCTGAACTCCGGCATTTCCGAGATCTTTTGGCTTATTACCATCAATCCCCTCTGAGTTAGGCAGGGAGGTATCTTCTTGTGCAGGTGCCGGTGATGATTCAGTCTTAGTCTGCTCAGCGAGCTGTTGTTTATACTTCTCAACATATTCCGGGAATAGTTTCTTGAACGTTGGACTAGTAAGCACAGAAAATGTTGGTAAGGACAAATAATCAAACAATGTCGCAAAATTTACAATTCAAATAACAATCTGAGGATTATACTAATATTGCACCAATATAGGCAAACCGATACCATTGAACTCGTTTGATAGCCACTCTCAGTGGAGACTAATAAATATTCCCTCCACACGTTAGGATTCCATACATTTCTCAATATATGCAAGGGGGCCCTTGAAAAATGTGGAATTCAAATGAATGGCGAGAGCATCATTTGTGAGATTTGATGCGAATTTTTCGTGACAAGAATAAAGGGCTTTGACAGAATCTTCTGATAAGCCAATGGAGAACATGTATGAACAGCACAACAAATAAAATGCCAGTTTGCACTAAGACGGGCTAAGGTATAGGAAGAGGCGAAATGGCTTAGTACATGGTTGATAAAAAAGGTTATCACACAAAGGGAAAGAAGAATGCCCGGGTTGATGTTCACTTACTTTTTACAATTGAAAGCAAGTGAAGCCTTTGCTAAACGTTGTTTCTCTTCAACAGTAGTTGTGACACTTCCTGTTGTCGGGCTGTTATCCACCTACAGTATGTAACACAACCACAACATATGTCATCAACTCATAAAAAAAAACCTCCTTTAAAAAAACACCAAGCGGTTGCTACCAAACAAGTGCACCAAGCTGATTAACAAGGGAACAAAAAAATAAGAAGTTTAAAGAAACTTGATGGCAGCGACTCATAAGCAACAAATAAAAATACAGTAGAATCTAGCAAGTACAAACTCACCATGAATGAAAGAAGCCCGGTAAGAATGCTGCAAAAAAATAAAGAGAAAAAATTCAGTCAGTTGCTCACTTCAATGGTTTTTTAGACTAATTGCATGAGCACACAAAATCTGCCACAAAATCTATTACTAAGAACACTTCAAACAGTTAAAATAACAATCGGCCAATATATATATTTACCTTGACACAGACCACATCGGATTCCAACTCTCTGGATGAACTACAGAAAAATACACATTTGTAGTCATTATCAAACAGAACTATATGAACAAAAAAAGAAGCACTTAGGTAAATAAACAAACAGAGGAGAGAAGAAGCTAAGTGACTCACAATCACTCATGGACAAGCAAATCTTCTTCTGAGTCATAAATCGGCCATTAGGAGTTGTCATGCTGCTCTCAAAAATAGTAATTGGTCAGTGCCACAAAATCATGCTTTAAGCGAGAAAGGCAGACAAACAAATATCACAAGAGGTTTGCAAGTCAAATTAGTCAATAACCTGATCCCTGGCGGTTTAAATGGATACTCAGAAGGAAACTTGATCTTTCCATAATAATATCCACCTTTATCAGACGTAACGGGAATAATCAAAATTAGATAACCATCCAACAAAAATAAAGCATTATAAAAAATTAAGAACTATTATTCTATCAGAAGAATCATCCGGCAGTAAAATGCAACTGAGATGTGACAAACCTGCGAAAGGCGTTCCCTCACTTCCTTCAAGTACATAATCTGCAATATTAGAGGAGGTTACAATCAAAACACAAATAGGCTGAGAACTTAAGGAGACCACAATCAAATCACAAGATATCAACAGCTCACCAGTCCAGGCGACCATAAAATTCGAAAGTGGAGAACATGAAAAAAAATGAAAAAAGAAAAAGGAAATGGGGGGAGAAATGATACTAAGGACCAGCCAACAACAGCTCAGTCATTAGCGGACATGGTCGAATAGAAATTTCCAACGTTTGAGATGCTTATCATATGGGCAAACCAACCTAGTCCACAGCCAATAATTTCAGAGTGGAGCACTTGAAAAAACAAATGGGGGGAATTGGGTGTGAGGGGGCTAAGAAACAGCCAAGAACTAATGAACATAGTCAAACAGAACTTTCAACCTTTTCAATAAGAATGAATGCCTTGTCATATGAGTAAAACAACCTAACCCCAAGTGTCAATATTGCACGTCTATGCCAATAAACTTAAAGGAGTACACTGCAATCCCCCACCAGTAACATGAAGTGATGTGGAAATATTGATTTTTGCACAAAAAATTTAAGTTGATACTTGACATAGAACTTACGCCAATCAAGAATGTCATTAGGAGAAGGCCGAGCAACAATATGAGGAACAGGCTCCTGTAAATGTCAACAGTGAAACATTTCATTAAACTACTCTACCAAACTCACTTTTCACAGTCAATATAAAATGGAATAATGAAAAGATTTTGAAGACCACCTTACCTCAGCTGAGAATAATTTACTTTGCAAAAAGACATGTCGAGGGGTGGGGGTAGAAAGACCTTTAAGAAAGTCCACAATAAAACTACCTCCTTCATGAGAATAATTGTTATGGGTATTAACTATTAACCATTAAGTATGATCTAAGTCTCATACACAAGAGTTCAGTCGTTAATAACCTGTATTTAAGAGCATGGCCTATATACAAAGGATTTAAATGGTCGCAGCAAGATGGGGATTTTAGTTGAATAAACAATATCTTTTATTACATGCTGTTCAAGTGAAGCTACTTTTCTTGTGGCAAATTAACTTTTATACAGATGTAAAAAGAAAATAAATCGATGTGGACGAAAGAACATACTTTGCACAGAGCTCTAAATTCCTTTTGAAGCCGCTTCACACAAGCTTTTTCAGCCATTTTAGAATCTCACAAATGTAATTCCTGCGTTAAACCTTGGCTTATTGCTGAAACTATAAGAAACAGCAAACAAATGGTTTTCAATTAAGCTTGCAACTCTTTACTTATGTCGAATCTACAACCTCTAGCCAAGAAAGCAATAAACAAGAATCAGATTACCAGAAACTAAGCAAAATCAACAAAGAGCATACTGAGAATCCTTGGTTACTAAGATTATGCCAAAACCGACTAAGTAAGGCAGGCAATAAGTATAGCCTTTATGAAACCAACTGAGTAGGCTGAGCTTACGGATATATTACTTATGTCGAATCTATAACCTCTAGCCAAGAAAGCAATAAACAAGAATCAGATTACCAGAAACTAAGCAAAATCAACAAAGAGCATACTGAGAATCCTTGGTTACTAAGATTATGCCAAAACCGACTAAGTAAGGCAGGCAATAAGTATAGCCTTTATGAAACCAACTGAGTAGGCTGAGCTTACGGATATATTACTTATGTCGCATCTATAACCTCTAGCCAAGAAAGCAATAAGCAAGAATCAGATTACCAGAAACTAAGCAAAATCAACAAAGAGCATACTGAGAATCCTTGGTTACTAAGATTATGCCAAAACCGACTAAGTAAGGCAGGCAATAAGTATAGCCTTTATGAAACCAACTGAGTAGGCTGAGCTTACGGATATATTCATTTCCATATTCCATCCCATAAGAAAATATGAAGCTAAGAATTCCAAACACTTTTGTCAGCCGCATACAAGTTAAGCAACTATTAAATTGGACCTTCAAAACAATCTGAGAGCTTTCTATCTTTTAATCCCTCCATTCCACTTTTATTGTCCTACTTTCCATTTTGGGAAAGATTTAAGAAATAGGTGTAAATTACTACTCTATCCCTTTAATTAGGGAGAAATAGGTACACTGTCATTTTGATAGAGGGAGCGGAAGTTAAAAGATTACGGGTAATAATGGTAGTCCACTCATTTTGGCATACCAAAATTAAAAATGGGTCAATTAATTTGGAATAATTTTTTTAGAAAAAAAAAAGATAATAAAAGTGGAATGGAGGGAGTATCTACCAACAAAGATACACAACACACTGCCAAAATATGGTTCCCGGATTCCTCAAACACCAGCAAATCACAAATTGATTTCTCACATGTCGTATTTGTATTGACGCATTATGATTTCTGGTTTAAGCGATCCGCATTACATTGTATGAACTATGATGTGTGTTTTCTGTTTTATGTATTACGCATTCGTATGGGAATGCACTACGAGTTAGGCAACCATGGTTAACTTATGAATGAATAACTCGCAGATGTTCTATTTTAAACCCTTGAGAGAGCATTTTGGCCTCTGATGATACTTTGTCAAGTAAGATCATGTCAATCTAGTAAAAAGGCTGTTTGACTTAGAGGTTGTGGTTTGCAAGCTACCGTGTATTACCTAGTGTGCACCAGAGGTAGCGGCTACTTTTCCAACTTCGTCAAAAAGAATGATGAAAAAAAAAGTCGCACAAAGCAGACACGATGACCTCATTTTACTAAGAATCTTAATGTCAAATACTCCCTCCATCCCATTTTTATTGTCCCTTTTCTACTTTGGAAGGATTTAAGGAAAAGTAATGAACTACCAACTTCACCCCTTAAATTAAGTAGTAGTTGAGATATTAATTTTATGGTGGTTACTATGGTAGTTAGTTATCTAGGGGCGATATTGGATATTTACCTTTTTCCTTACTAAATTTAGAAATGAGACAATAATTTTGTGATATTCGTAGTACGCTCAAATACGAACACGTTACGAGCTTTCTACAATGTAATACGTATATTCTAAACCAAAAATCGTAATACAACATAATACAAACACGAAATATGGAGAATTTGATTCACAATTCTCTGGAATTTGTGATTTTACGATTAATAATACTTTCAATAACACAAAACAAACAGTAAAATGTCAGATCACAGATAATTGAACTCACATAACATTCCAAAAACACTGAATTCCAATCTAACAACCTAAAAACTACAATTTCGAAGCATTTACGCTACAAAAATTAGGTTAATTACAGTGAATTAATCAATTAATAATGCCAAATTCAAATCAAATTAACTAAATTAGATCAAAATCACTGACAGATGTTCACACTACAGAATCATACGAAAACTAAAAACTAACAATAATTCATGAAATTAAAGGAAGTAAAAACGCGAAAATTAAGCGAAACGATTTCAATTAAACAAAAGAAACAGAAAATGTAAAAAAAAAAAGTAATAAATACCGAAAAGATGAGGAAGATGTAAATGCGCGAAGAATGAAGAGAGAGAGAGAAATCGAAGATTTTTTTGTTGGAAGTGAAATTTTGTGAATTTGCTTTTTTTTTTCTCTCTCTTGTTATCACTCGTCGAAAAATCCCCCTTTTTTAATTTTATTATTTTTGCGATTAAGTATAGTAGTAGTAGTACAGCTAATTTAGGGTTACGGGTCGTGGTCGAGTTGATCAACATGTGTTGAGGAACTTATCTTAATTATTGCGTTTCAATAACCATCTTGTTTAAATGTGTACTCAACTGGTCAATCGGATTTGGGTCAGATCGAATTGGATTGGGTTATTTATGGGTGGAGTGTTATCAAGTTGTTTAGGGATGGCGGTCAGTATGCGATAATTAACATTCAAGTCTAGTTGGATAGGGTCGGGTTAATTCGAGTTTCGGGAGAGATTCAGGTCCTTTGTTCGGGTGCAAATTAGGTTATTTGAGTTGGGTTAGTTTTATAAGATGTATGCAACATGAATATCTTTGATACCTTGAACATTGTGTAATAAATAACAAAGGAAAGTAATTTATTGGAACGAGTGGAGTAGTTATTATTACCCTCCTTTTCGTAAGTTTGCAAAATATACGTGGAAAATTTATAATAAGTGTTAATAATCTAGTTAAATCGAGGTTGTAATAAATGTAGAGGAGTTTGATTGTGGTTTATTTGAGTATGAGTGTGATAGAGACAGTTTCATTACTAACGAAATTTGAAGAAAGATTATACAACGTGAAGGTTTTATTCTTCATAACGTTTTGGTCAATTAACTAACTGCTACACCAAAATTTAATTGTATAGAATTAATATTCCACACGTTCGTTTAGAGTCACCTTTACTTTTACCATAACTCCATAACCATATGCTTATACTAAGTTTGCTTGTTGACAATATTAGATCGGTATAACTCACGTTAAATTCGAGCCCACACAACATATTTTTAAAAATGTGTTTAAATTGTGCTCCCCATTTCAAATTTCATAATTCACATATTTATGGACGACAAAATATATTTTAAATATGGTTCATAAACCAACACATAATTAGCAACTCCAACCTAATCAAGGATGGACGGTCGTTAGATTTATCCCGATGATGTACACTATATACTCTCTCCGTCTCAATTATTTATTTGCCTTTAAGTAAAATACTCATTGGAAAAAAATAAAAAAAAAAGACAAACAAATGATTGAGATAAAGAAAATAATATACTTCATAAAGCTTGTATACTTTTTGTATTTCCAATAAATTCTAAGCGATAAACCATACGCTTAGACCATCCCCAAGCAAGGTCAATTGCTAGGTCGTGACCTTGCTTGGTCAAGCTAATTACCTAATTAAGCAAAATTTAGTTGTGACCTTATTTTGCTAATGTGTGACCTTTGCCATAGAAGGTCAATTTGTGACCTTTGGTGAAGCAAATTGACCACATTTGTGACCTTTATGTGTCCACTTTCTATTGGTGAACATTAAAAAAAAGTGGGGTAGAGAATGTGGGAAATGATGTGAAGTGGAAAAATAATTGGATTGACGACCTAGGTCGTGACCTTCTACTTGGGAGGGTGAAAGTAGGTCAAGATAAATAAAGTGAGATTAAGAGTAAAACCAGGTCGCGACCTAATTAGCGCGACCTCTGCTTGGGGATGGTCTTATACAAGTCCAAGAAACTTTAGAACATTATAATGTGACCACAAGATCTCCTAGGATATCAAAAAATTGCTAAAACAATTACCACTCTGAGTATATAAAATAGTATATCCGTCTTAAATAAAAGAAAAAGTTAAATAAGATGGATGAAATGACGACTGCCCAAGATTTAGCATATAGTCTGACTTATCTATTCAAATGGTTTTACTATTTGACCCATTTTGATCTATCAAACTCATGGAAATCACATGAGACTCAATTCACTTCACAACTCATAAAAGTCATAAGCATGCTTATAGGTTGAACCAAGCATCACATGATCCCCACTTATTTAAGATCCCTACAAATCTAGAATAACTCATCATAAAATGTTCAATTTTATACTCCTCACTTTTCTGTTACAAAACAAATGAAATAACATGTACTCCCTTCGCCCCATTTATTTCTTTGCTTTTTATATTCTTTATAAAGGGTATTTTAATCAAATGTAAACAAATGATTGGGTAGGAGGGAGTATACTAGGCAAGAGTATGTGAATAACTCATAATGTAAATGCACTCAAAAAATCACAGTGAATGAAGTTCTAAACCAGAAACTTCCAAGTTATCTACACTGTAAATAAAACTGAAGCAAAAACAAATCATACTTTTCAACATGTAAGATTTGTCATATTACATTTCAACAAAATCTCTGAATCTGCGATAACAACGCAAAAAAAATCGATAAAACGAAGCTGATACTAACTACTCCATACTATATATTCTACAAACGTACACGTTGAATTATCCAAAACTATCTCATTTTAAGGTGAGAACATGACACAATTTCATAAAACCCGAGGCTAAAACTAGGCACGCACTAGAACCCAACACTCGAAGTCGAGATTGCCTATTTTAGATGATCAAGGAATAAGTTACGATATTCTTCCAAATACCGTCCTTTCTTCTGAAACTCAGGTCTTCACCTTCTTTTTGGAAGGCTTTGACGTGTCGTCTTTCTGATGCTTCCGTTTTTTCTTGTCTGGAAATTGTTCATTACCGTGATCTTTGCTTTCTTTTTTCTGCTTTTTATGCTTCTTTGAATCATCAAGGGCAGAGGACGGTGTCAGGAGGGTATCGATCTCTTGCCTCATTTTCTTTATATCGGTTTGCTGTGCTGTCTTTTTTGAATTATCAGCAGTAGGAGTCTTCCTTTTAGAGGACCTATTTTCAGTCTCACCAGATTCAACCAGAAAATCCTTGTAAAACGAGAGTTTAGACTTTTGTCTAGAAACCCACTGTTCAGGCCGTCTTGAGTATCTGGAAGATAATTGGTGTTGAGAATTTAGAAAAGGAAGAAATAATAATCAATATATGAAAAGAGGTCGATATAAAAAAGGAGTAATATACAAATACAGCCTTTATAGCAAATACTGGTATGAACTCTTAACAGATTTCGGCAAGCACATAAATAGGCAGAAAAGCACAGGAAAAGTAACCAAGCCATCCTTAATTATACATAATCATTGACGTTGATAAAAAAAATCAATCACACTGCCATACACTCGTACTGCAGATACGCACAGGAAAAGTAAAGAGTATAACAGAAGCTTACCCATCAGCATCAAGATTTCTCAAGAGGAGAGGACCCTGTCTCGTCTTGGAAAGTTCTTTCTGGACAGCAACCAACTCTGATACTATGGCTTCTTTTAATGACAAGTTGCCCACATTGAAGCACTTTTCAACCGTAAAAGAACCTGATGGATGCATAGCTAGCTCTCCGAAATGGCCCTTCAACCTTGACGGTAATAAGAGACAAATTATAAGCAAATATTCAAATAACTATACCCAGACTATAAACTTTTGATATCCTTTTCTGTTGTTTAGCGTTCTAGATAACTATTGTCAAGAGAATGTCCAAAGCTATAGGTATAGACCATTTGTCATAGTTTAGTCGATATATAAAAATCATGAAATATTTGAACATAAGCAATATTTTAGCAGAATTTAGGGCTAGAAGCATACTTGCCAACTAACTTCTTCTTCTGTTTATCAGAAGCGGAAGAACCCAGAAAAGCTTCAATAACACGTGCTCCTGCACCATCCTTTGCAGTTTCAAAGACCTGGGAGTTATCCATTGATATAATGCTTGTGATGTAAGGCTGAATGTATTCCTGCAATGCAAAAGCTATGGTTCAGCACAGTACAAAATCCAAAGCTAACATTTAAAGAACAACACGTCATATTACAAGAAAAGATAAAAATGTAAAGAATGACAACAAAGTTCCAAGTGACACAACTAAGCAATGAAAGAATTCATGCCAACTGAGCTTAGCCCAGAATCGCACAGACACAAGTATCAACTATTAGCACCTTGCAGGGACAACATCTAGACTAAGAAGAGTTTAGGCTACAATATATGTTGCAAAGACTTGTTCAGAAGTATCCCGACACGGATGTATTATAGATGCAAGGCTCGGTCATTTTTATGAAAAATTCACATATGTTTGCTTAAAATGAAGCGTCCAGCTGTCATACCTATACCATACACGGGTACAAAAATGAGCCACTGGCTAGCTGAGGGGAATATTCTAAACAAACACACATCCCTTGAAGAAAAAATGACCAGTCTATACAATTAGAATACAGTCATATCTCACTTTCATACAAGATCTGATTCTTAGCCTGCTCGTTCCTCAGATTTTTAATATACAAGCTTTCTGATTGTAATAAGAGCTTCAGAGATTTTGCTTATTCATTCGAGTATCAACAATTATCTGGAGCTATTAGCCTGGATTGCACTATTAATTCTTTGAGGTACAAATATGTTTATAATAGAAGTTTCAGTTAATTATGAAGAGTAGTCGACAGGGATATTAGACATTGCAGTTGAGAGAGATTTATTTTCATCAACATACTCTCACAAAGGCAACATTAGTCATTGCCTCAAAGGCTCCCGCCTATGTCCAGATAAGGGAGTATTATGATATACGCAGCCTAACCAACGTGTTCTAAAACACAAAAAGGATGTTTCCAAATGTCGTATAATAAAAATTGAGTCGAAGAATGCATAGACATACTCAAAAAAAGAAAAGGTGAAAGTGATGTTGAAGGCAGCCACTTACGCAAGGATACTTGAAAAGCGATTGCAGAATTAAAGAACCCATGACATGTATCTTCTGGCCACTTGTCCAACCCCAATTAGACTTATCTTTGGAGAAAACATAGCTCTCAAGTAATAGTAGACGAGGTACGATACATTTTGGAGGTTCATTTACAGAACTCACAGCAGCTGCAAGTGCCTTAGAACACTGTAAGCCACGCAAAAAGCCAGTCAAATACCCCAAGGAAAAAAAAATATTAACACATCGGAAAACGGCTAAGGTAACACAGTTTGTGATTGTAAGAAGAAATTATTATTGTACAAGAAAAGTGTGCAAGATACTGTGTAGAGAGATAGTGTAAAAAAAGGAAACTTGATCGAGAAGTTTGCACTATGTACCTTATGCGGGAAAAAGGATTATACATCGGAGGTACTACCTCATATTAATATGAATTTGAGGTTATGTGTATTTTTTTCGAGCTTTTTAAAATTTATAAGTTAAATTTTAAATCTTATATATTATGTTTTTTGAGCTTAATGTTCAAATGAATGAACTCATCAAAAACTTTATAGTAAAACTCATAATTTTTAACACAAAACTCGAAAACTTTGTTATAAAGCTCAAAAACTAGACTATTTGTGGAAGTACATCATATGTATAATCCACTTACTGTACCTTATGCTCATAAGCATGAAGTCTTTCACTTGTGGCAATCAAAGATGCTACAACTCCAGCTTTTCCTAATTCCAGGAGATCTTTAACTTTAGGTCCAATTTCCTCGCCAATTGCATCTACCTAAAATTAGAACAATGAAACTAATTATCTCAAAAATAATGCACTAAACAAGGCATTTCTTACATTTGAGAAACTTAAAATTCAGTGTATCAAAATACGGTCGTGTACCCTTATCTTTCTTTTACCATAAGAATTCAACTTTCCACATAAAAGCAAGTGACTTACTTGACTTTGGTTTCTTGCATTACAAATTAAAGCCTGAACAGTGAAGTTAGCAGAATAATGCTTTGAATCTTCAAATAACGAACCCTTGAAGATTTTCACGAAGATCTCGTCATACAAAGTATCTGGAGCAACTTCTAATATAACCTGTAAATCATGACAGCCTCAGTTATACAAATAATAAGGTAGTAAAACACACATGTACACACAGCTAGGATATAACAGATCTCAAACATTGCATTTACCATCAATTCCTAATCAATTTAAAAACAGGTATCCTGACACAGCTAGGAGAGATTCGACTCAATAACAACAAAACTAATTTCTCCCATAAGCTTCCCGGTATGAATTCAACATTACCCACATCTACTTGGGAGGCTACCAAAAAAGAGGACCTATGGGTACAACTAAAAAATGTTTAGAGTTTGGTTGACGATCGTCAAATTGGTTGTGCTAATTAAGATGAGAGTATTGTTAAGACACTAGGTATCCACTTGTTAGGTTGTTAATCCTAAAACAAATAATGTTAGTAGTAATACATGGAGGGGAAGTAAATCAAATGTCGAAAGACCAATCAACATTTGCATCAAGCAGAATGTTCAAGAAGAAATTTTGTGATTTGCCTAGAAAGGGGAGAAAAATGAGAGAGATTCGCTACCTCCATCAAATGGCTGAATGCATTTTCCTTCACTATTTCTCTGATGTTTTGAACCTCTGTTTTCTCTATGTAACCATCTTCCTCGGCATTCTCCACACTACAACCCAGAATCACCGGAATGACACGGAACAGCACTTGCTCTTGTCCCTTCAACACCTTCAGAGCTGTCTACAGTGACAGATTCTAGATCATTATTGACAGAACATATATCAGAGGTAAACCTCAGACGAAAAGCAGCTAATAGACAGCAGGGGAGCCTAATAAGCATTACAGCCCATCGGAATTTTGAGTTATACTGTAGTGTTAGCTTCAATTTCAGTCTAATAATCCAAAACAAACTTCTCGAATCTATTCATACTTAGTAAGCTAACACTTGTAGCAAATAACAGGACAAGAGACAGAAAAACTAAGAAAACGGTTTGTATGATTGTACTTCAACATCTGAACTATGAGCTTATGATAAGTCTGATGGAACATGCCTGCAAAACTAAACTGCTGTACTGGTCGACTTGTAGGTATCCAATATCTGTTCTGCTACACTTCAGCATTTCCAACACCAGAAACTCTAATAAATCTGGAAATCCCACGTGAACATTTAGTGTATCATTATTACGCTCTCTTTCTGTTCTAAGATTCAACCGTTTAGCCAAAGCAGTGGACGATTTTGATGTGTGGAACTCTGAATCCGATGGCACTCCCTTGCAAAGACAGAGCAGACAACGCAGAACATGGGATCCATGACAGTTGGACATAACATTCACAGGATCTTGAACTAATGCCTGTACAAGAAAAAAAAAACCACACTTATCAGGCTATAGAATAGACGACAAATAGCTAAGATCAAAATTGGTCATAAAAGAACAAAAGAGCAGACAACAAGACATGCTTGCACCTAGTCATTACCATACCAACAATCTGAACTTATCCCGCAAATACAAGTAAACGAAACAAGTAAAAGCAGCATAAAGAAAAAGCGTGAAGAGCCTTCTTGATAATCAACAACAGTTATTGGCAACACAAGGAAAACAAAGCGCTAGAGTACCTGACAGATCAAAGTAAGAGTATCTTTGATAAGGTCATAGAAGCTCTCGTCAAAGAGATGAGTAGCTAACGATTTAAGAGCTGTTTCTGCCACATGGGAACCACAACTATCAGTCGCAATTTGAGCAAACTTGTTTGCAGAACTACGAAGGAAGCCACAGAGGTGATCGGCACCACATCCCTCTAAGAGTATTTGTATAATGTGGCTTATGACAAAATCATTCGCAAGCTCCACTTCTTTACCAGTTGTTTCTTCTAAAGCATTAATACATATGACAGACCTTTCCTCCAAATCTATCTCACCACTTTCTAGTACATTTGAGATTTCAGCGAAGTACTTTGCTGTTTCAGGATCAATTTGCTTCCTGCAGCAATTTTTGAGGTAAAGTTAGCATTTTCATCGTGTTGTCAAGATTATCAACAGGGATATCAACACAACAACATTACCTATTTACCCTAATCCTCAATGGAACGGTATTGGGACGTGCAAATTACAGGGCAAGGGAGGTCATATGTACACAACCTTGCCCATGTGCTAGCAACACAAAGAGGTTGTTTCCAAAAGTCCAAATAAAAATTGTGTCAAGAACCGGATTGGATGAATGACTCCTACTTCACAATAAAGAACTACTCTATCCGTCTCAGCCATTTATTTACTTTTATATTCATTCTAAGGGGTAATTCAATCAAAGGTAAACAAATGATTGGGACAGAGAGAGTAAATCAAATGGCTCATACTCGACAATAGAAAGAAGTCAACCACCGAAGGTTGCTATCTACCTTCTCTCTCCAACCTTCTATCTTTGCCCTCTCACAATCGATGAAACTAATACTCCCTCCAATCCAATCCAATGTTCCCGTTTTTTATTCCTTTGGAGAAGTATTTTAATCAAAAGGGTACGTTGGATTGGATTGAAGGGAGTATATATCATGTGGGGTCGGATGGCAAGTGAATAAGGCACATTATATACTCCAATATTTTAACCAATTATGAGACGAGAAGCAACAAGAGAAGGTAGATATCAATTCTCGTCAGCAACCTAGTAGGCCATTTTGATTTACTCCATCATAATCGAAATTAAAAACACAATGAGTCTTCAAATCCATTGGACAATAAAATCATCTAATCGTATACTACAATGTAAACTAAAAAAATTAAAAAATGATGAATAAAATCAACAACCTAACATATGAAGGCTGAGGGTTATCAAAATCTCTCATCTTGTACAAATTTTGATCATTAACCGTCTGCTGCTCAGAACCATGTCCAGAACCACCTTGACCATCATCGGAACCCGAAAGCTTTTTATTGGACTTTCTTCCCATGAATTTTCTACTATTGCCTGTATAAACTACACCGCCTTGTTCACAAACAACGTGATTCTCAGCAAAGAAATACTCTTTTCGCCTTCTTAACCGTAACGCTTTCGAACCAATAGCAACCATATATGCACCTTACAGCAACACTGCTATGGCAAAACTGAAATATATTAAAATTAAAATTAAAATTAAAATTAAAATTAAATGTTTAATAGAGGCATAACAACAACACAAATTCTTATTTCAGACGGACTAATTCCGTCTGAAAAATAAGACGGGATTATGTTGCCACTTTTTGATAAAATGTAACCACAGCTTATATCAACTTGTTTTCAATAGTGGTTACATCTAACTGTAAAGTGTTTACAAAATCCCGTCTTATTGCTTCAGACCAAAATGGTCCGTCTGAAGCAAGACCAACTGTAACAACAATAATAACAACAACAGAATACAACGAAATTACTCGAAATATATTAAAATTAAAATTAAAACTAATGTTTAACAGAGGCATAACAATAATAATAATAATAATAACAACAGCAGAATACCAGAAAATCAGTCAGAACTGTGATTACCTCAACGTATTAACAACACAAATTAGGTTATGGAAGTAGGAATTGAAAGAGAAGGGTATTACAAAAATGGAGTATCAGACACTTGAATTGAAGAATGAATAATGCGGCGTTTTTAGTTGGGTTATAGCTTCACAAGGATAGATGGCTCAATGCCGACTAGTTTTAGACTTTTAGTTAAGCGGGTTGTGCGTTAGTCGGCTTCATTCGGGTCGGGTTATTTTGGAGATTTGGGTTACGAGTCGAGTTACGGGATCTGGGTCAATTTTGTTAGGTTCACCTAAAAGTAGGCAAAAATGATACATCAGCTCTCTTGTAGAAGGGTTTTATGGTAAGACGAGGTTAATATAAGGTGGTTTTACTTTTAATAATATTTATGCAGCGTTAAATTTTATTTCGTTAACTTGGTAACCAGTTTAGAACCCATGTAATTGCATGGTTTTTTCAGAGGGATATATATGAAAAAAAAGGGTAAAAAAATAATATTATATTTTTATATTAAAAGTTAAAACATGTTGTTAGAACTTGTATGGTTATATAAATTGATTATTTTTTTCATTTTAAGTTTAATAAAACCCCTTTGATTTATAAAGGATGAACATTGTCACGTGTCATAGGTTCTAATAATGTAACTGGCCACTAAAATTGTTTAGTTGCTTAATTTTATTAAATTATAAAATTAATGTTATCCTTGTAAATTTATCACATGTACATCAATTTCTTTTGTTTTTTTGCTTATTAAAATAGGGAAATTCACATCATAATATATAAGTTTATTTGTTTCCTTATTAAGATAAGTGAATTTGGAGGGAAAACTTGTTGATAGACTTATTTTTTTAGTTATAGGGGGATGATGGTCAACTAGAGCCGGATAAAAGAGAGTGGCCCAATAAAAGGACAAAAATAAGAGAAAAATAAAAAACCTTCTCCTTCATTCCTCCCCTATAGGACCTTTCTCCTCCTCTATCACTGATATACTGCTATACAGTTATACATATTCTCTGTCAGACTCCGATGCAATTCTTATTGTTAATGTGATTGAACGATTTAAAGGAGAAATGAGCACACATAATTTTGTTGGATTTGTTGCTGCAAAAGAACAAACAAAAATGAAGCATTTGTTAGCTCTCCTTCCGTCTCATGGAAACATAATTATGTTTTCTTTCTATCCCACACTGGTAGATTTACTAGAGATTCCTATGTTTATAAAGTGTTGTGCTTCATGGATTGGCATGAGTACGAGATCCATTCTCATACTAGTTCATATGATCTTTGCTTATGGGTCGTGTCTGCTGCCAACCCATTTAGTGTGGAGCTCTAATTCTCTTTGTTGATGGGCTCAAATGTGTTTAGTTCTTTTTGCCCAAAACCAATTCCTTGTCCCACATCGGTGGAGAACGAAATTCCAAAACTAAATTTGATTTTTTGAACATTATAAAATAATTCTTTAATGCTCTCTTAATTGATTGCTTTCCATGCTAAGGTCCTAAAATTACGCAATCATGGAAAAATTCTTTCTTATTTTACGGTTTCCTTCCTCTGATTACTTTTGCCTATCTTATACTTATTTTACAGTTATAAATACGAGCCTTACCCCACTTTCAAGTGCATAATCTCACGTACACAACACCTCTCTAGTCCATGTCTTATTTTCCTCTGTTCAGTACCAATTTAATTTGCAATTCCGTCTCAGTTCTTTTCTTCCTTGTGCGGTGTTGGGTGGTTCTCAATCTGCAAGTCCGGAGTACACCGGAGGCGCGAAAGTCGTGTAATCCTGGATGTTGAATTGTCAAGAAGCCGTTTGTACCTGTGCGGGGCTCTATCAACTTTAGGACAGTGATTCCGTTTACGTCACGACTCTTATACATTGCAAATCGGATAAGACCGTCCCTGTATACTATATTTCTAACAAATTTAAATATTGAGGAGATGTATACAGCGAGAAATGAAAATGAGTATGCTATGAATCATATGGGAATGGTGAGTTACCACTGCTTAACCCTCAAAGAAGCCACACTAAGCTCATGTTCTTTACGATTTATTTTTGCTTAATTTAAGTTAAGTTTAAAATAATTGAGCAAAAATAAGTTAAGTTCAATAAATATAAGTTAGGTTAAGTTTAGCAAAATTAAGTTATGTTTAGCAAATATAAGTTAAGTTAAGTTATGCAAATATAAGTTACGTTAAGTTCAGCAAAAATAAGTTAATTAATTTCAACAAGAATAAGTTCAGTAAAGTTAAGCAAAAAAAAGTTAAATTAAGCTTTTACTTCTTTTTCATGTTTGTCAACGCGAGTTTTACAATGTGAATATCTTTAACAACAAATTTGTAGAAATTATAAAATCGGCTTGCCTATCAAAATTGTTTCTTCTGGAATTTCACTTAAAACTTAGTGAAATACCGGAAGCCATAGGGAAAATGTTACAAAATTAAAGTATATGATGGTATCTGATCGTAAATCATAGGTTGCAAACTTGCAATACTCATCAACGAAGAAAAAAGATGATCTTAGTGTATCTTTTTTAGTAATTAGGATCATCTTCATTTCTTTTTCTCCATTTCCTCTCATAAACGCATTAAATAATATATTTTCCTTTATATTCTATAAACCTTTAAATTTATGTATAAATATGTAACATTTTGATGCAGACAGAATGCAATCTGAACCGGTAAAAGGAACTTACCTCTCCATTTCTTTTGAGGAAATGGAGAGGATCCCCCCCTTTTTAGTCCTTTATTTAGATAGTTGAACAAATGATTAACCTTCATTTATTTAAGCAAATGGTTATAAAGTTATGTAATTAGCTAATTAACGTAACTCATCCTTTGTTTTTCTTCATCAGGGGAAAAATACGTTCTTCGTCGTCTTTAGAAAATCCAGCATCTTTAAACAAAATTTCATCTTCTTACACACGTCCTTATTCATCTGAAGTATTCCCTTCGTCCCAATCATTTATTTGCATTTGTTTAAAATACTGCTCACAAAAAATATAAAAGTCAAACAAATGAATGAGACAGATAGAAATATATTTCTTGCTTTCAAACCTCAAGTGCAATGAATCAAAATGATAAAAGCCAAAAGAAGTTGTGAAAAGCTTCACATACAAACGGAAGGTAGAAATCAAAGATATAAGGGTTTTTTGTCAGATAGCACCTAACATTTAGGTCATCTGTAAATATGGTACCTAATGTTTTTTTTTTTTTGCCCAATAACACCTAACATTTTTATTTGTTTGTCTAATAACACCAAAATTGGGATTCCGTAAAAAAAAAATCAAGTTAACGTCCTATTTGACGGAGGGAGCTGATGTGGCATTCTATACATATATTACTCATTGCCAACTCACTGCCATCTCATTTCCCTCCAATTCTCTATTCCCCACATTTTCCCTCCAGATTAGAACTCTATCCCTCTTCTTATTTTCCTTCCATTTTCCCTTATTAAATTCCTCTCTCAAATCTTAAATCCCTATAATATTCTCCCTCAATCACAACCCAAATTTGAAGCTTCAACCCACCATGCCAACTTCAAGTTCTTCTTCAACCTATTCAACCTCGACAAGAACAATGATGAGATGCAATTGTGGCACACCAGCTGCCTTGAAGACCTCATGGACTGACCAGAATCCGGGTAGGAAATTCATGGCATGTAAGTTTTATAATGCAGAGACGGGTATGCGTGGGTGTATGTTTTTCAAGTGGGTTGATGAAGACATGACTCATTGGCAAAAAAGTGTGATAATTAATTTGTTGAAAGAAAACAAGTCATTGAAGAATGAACTTTATCACCAAAAGTTAGGGTTTGAGTATACAATGAAGATGGAAAGCAAGATTGGTGAGTTAGAGGAAGAGTTGAGGTTGATGAAGAAGGAAAGAAAGAGGAACAAAGTCATGTTATGTTTAGTAGTTTTACTTATATTTATGTTGTATGTTAAGTTAGGTTAGTTTATTATCTTGTTGTTAGTTTCAATTGCTTCTGCTGTTAGTCATAATTTGGTTTTGCCAAATTGCAGCAGGAGCTGAGGTACAAGGCAGGGCAGAATTCAACAATGGGGGCAAGGGACAGACCAAGGGGGATCAAGGGGTAAGCATTGGTAACCAAGACTATGAAGCTAGCCAAGACTATGGAGGGAGTTTCCAAGACTATGGAGGGAGTTTCAAGCTGAGGAATGCTAGCCAAGACTATGGAGACAGCCAAGACTATGGAGGGAGTTTCAAGCTGGGGAATGCTAGCCAACACTATGTCACAATGAGGGTCCATGATATCCAGGACACGAGCCAGGGCACGAGCCAAGACACGAGCCAAGCAAGCCAAAGACATGGCACTACTTTATCATTGACAACTTTTGTTTAAAGTACAAGATGAGGCATTGTCATTAATTGAACTTGTTCAATTACATTATGAAAAGCTTGTTCCAAAATACATAACATAACCTTGTTCAATGCAGCTTGTTCCAAAATACATAACATACAAGTTCACTAGCTAATTCATACTTGGACAAACACAATAGAATCAAGTTGATCAGTTTGGCTTGAATTAGGATGATTTTGTGAAACAGCCACTTCCTCTTGTCCATTCCTTGTTGCACTTCTTCCTTGTGACCTTCTTGGTGGACGAACCACAGTTGGGTTCCTACAACCCTTGCTGTTATGACCCAACTGGCCACAATTAGTGCACTTCTTCCTTGTATTTCTCTTTTTCACAATCTGTCTTTCTTCACCCTCTCCTGCTTCCTTTCTCCTTTTCTTAGAGCTTGGTCTACCTGGCATCTTTCTAAAGGCTGGTGGATTTGGTTCAGGATGATCAGTACTTTCCCATTGTTTGGGACCAGGTAAAGGAAGAATGGAGTGAGCATATGCCTTCTTGTAAATCTCCTTGGAAAATGCTTGATGTACATATGATTCTGGATCATGTCTTTTCTTGGTTATGCAAGCAAAGACATGCACACAAGGGACTCCGGTTAGCTGCCACTTACCATGTAACACCCGGAAATGTACCATATTTTTCTAGTAGAAATATTTTACGAAACCTTTTCAGTAATTTTAAGTTTTAATTTAGGATTTATTATTCCGAGTCGAATTTAGAATTTCCGAGTTCGTATTTGGAATTTCCGCGAGATTCCATGAGAATCCCGTCTTAAGGCGAGTTTGACTTTTGGTTGACTTTTCCTTACTTATACTCATACTCCTTAACCTATTTTTCCTACTCAAAATCAAACAAACACATTTCTTCCTCTCTAAGAAAGATCAAACCCTTGCCTCCCTCTTGCTTTTCGATCTTTGATTCGTCCTAGCTCATTCATTACTCGATAGAATTCACGTAAGTTCATCTCATTCTTCTCCCCTTACCTTCCTCTATCCGTATTGATATTAAAATCATCGTCTTTCTCGCTTTTCAAGCTTTTCGTCTTTCTCAAGATGAATTTTATTCATCTTTTATGATCTATTTGTAAGTGGTGACCTCCAAGATCCCGACAAAGACTATTACCTTATTGAAGAGGAGCTTGACGATTAGTAAAGACGCTTGAAGGTAACGGTGAAGAGTTACTCGATATCATTTACGTGGTTTACATGCTTTATATGCTAGAAATCGTATTAGAATACGATTAGGAAGCCTAGAATTCGTGGTATGATTAATGAATGTTGTTATATGATGAATATTGATGATGTATATTGATTGTTGATGATTATTAGAAGTATATTTGAGAATTGAAATGATTTGGAAATGAATTGAAGGCTCACGGGTGAAGGGGTGTTCCCAGCCGGTCGACCGGCCGCCGGTCTGACCACCGGTCGACCGGCCGCCGGTCTGACCACCGGCTGAGAACACTCCAGTAACATTTTTGGAAAATTGGAATTTGTATGATAGGGGGTTCTGAGCCGGTCGACCGGCCGCCGGTCCACCGACCGACCCAGACCACTTTTCTCTGTTTTTCTATGATTTTGGATTTTTGCCTGTGTTCTGAGCCGGCCCACCGGCCGCCGGTCCCCTGACCGGCCAGGAACACGGCTGTATGCTTTTCCTTTAATTTCTAAAACTCGTAATTTATAATAGTTCGCATGATCCGTTTATCGTATAATTTTACGTAGTGACTTATAATATTCATGTTTTGGGTATATGATATTTTATTCGCTTGTATCACATGTTTCGTGACGGTTTTTTCGATATGTCCCACTTTGAGTCGGTTTTTACAAATGATACGGTTTGAGCACTATTTTGTCTTGTGCTTTGTACTCTCTTTCCCTTGGCTACCTTCCCGTTCGTAAGGCTGGAATGTCGGAACGGAGAGGTATCCTACTGCTTAATTGCATGTGTAGTGGGCATACGACGACGTTGTGGGGAGTTGAACGCTATGCGTTGATCGACCCGGCCGTCAAATGTTGTGTACTTGCGAGGTGGTGTTATTTGCATGTAGCGTACCGCTTGTTATGAGGCTTGAGCTCTTTTCCGCCTCTTTCGTTAATGTTTGCTACCGAATTTGGGGTACTCGGCGTCATATATTGACCGAGTCCTGGCGAAAGGTCATCGCATGTTGAATCGGAAAATGT
>JAIUZE010027193.1:0-18058 GCA_022085475.1 Heliosperma pusillum | reverse complement strand
TTTTCCCGTGACTGTTTTATTATATGGTTGGTGTCGTGTTGACTAAGTACCCATAGAGAATTATGGGTATATGGCGTCTTGACCATTCTAATTCTAAATGAGTAGCTTGGACCATGACATCGATAGGCCCGTACTGTCTTTAACGAGTATATAGTTCATGGTTAATAGCTTTTGTGTACCGGGCCTGGGGGGCTTATCCCCAAGTCGGGGCATGGCATCCTAAGAGTTCCGCTTTGGGAAGGGAGCCAGCTTAAGTACTAGCCATCTCTGCTTAGGGGGTCGCCTAGTAGAGTTTCTCATAGACGGTTATGTCATGGGACGGGGAATGGAATAGCTGTTGTCGCTAGGTCTGATCAGTCTCGGACTAGGATGTTTTCCTACCTTGTGGTATAGCCTCGAGTTACAGAAGTCTTCTATTGACTGTACTAGGAACTTATGCCTGTTGGTAGACGTATTGGTCTTTCATGTTTGTATGATTCTATGAGTTCTAGAAGGTGAGATGCAAGCCGGCTAGGATTGATAGAGTTTGGATTACCGATTGTTAACTGATTCACATGATTACGTGTTGATTAGGGTTTGAGTGTATCAGGGCCATGTTACATGGTAACCGCTGAGCCAGCATACCAGCTTCCCTACCTCGAGTTATATTTTATTATCGAATTCACATGATAGCTTTCATATGATAGGTTATATGTTAGTTAACTGTTTCATAACATGAAAAGCATATCATATATGTTAAGGTTTTGTATTTTATATATACATTGCTTTTATGTTTTTCATGTTTCATTAAACTCGACATTTCGTGGCTGGGAGAACTCGGAGTTACTCCCCACTGACTGTGGCTTCCGTGTTTATATTTAATGCGGTCGAACAGGTGGTGATGCATACATTGGGTACATTGACGAGCTAGCGAGCGAAGTATTTACCTTGGACCTATATTCGGTTCATAGTTTGTATATTATTGTACACACTTTTATTTCCGTATTTATACGGGAGATATGTCTCCCGTCTTGTACATTTCGTTTGTAGAATATTATTTCCGTTTTGTAATGACCTTTTTATGTTATGACACCTTCGTTATGGATCATTATATTTCGTTTATGTATTTAAATAATTTTTTTCTTTCCGCAAATTTGAGTGTGTCACACACACTTTTAGAGTGACTTTGATTTATGCTTTAAGACTTTCGTAACTGGGGTCAAATGAGCATCTTTTGGGTCATGATGAGCCGTGGCTATTTGAAGGGAATACTGCGATAGGAATTGTCCGCCCCTTGTCAGGGTTATTTAAAATCTCAAGGCCACTACAGAAGTAGTAAGGTGGAAATGCGTGGCCACGCTTGGAAGGTATCTATAGTAGATAATATTGGTCAGACACTTACTCTCAAGATCGAGGAAACCACTCTTGATAAGATCAAACGCAAGTACGACCTGCAAGACACCTTGCGTTGAGTGTGAGATAGTAATAGGACAAGAGATTAAGATAATAAGAGAAGATAGTAATAGGACAAGATATACAAAAGAAATTATACAAAAATAAAGGAAAGAACAAAAGTTGAATGAGCTTACCAAGATTAAGTGAATAAGAGAAGAAGGATTACATGGATAGCAAATTATTAGATCTAAAGTACATGAGAGTTTAATGTAATAAGAGATTTATCTATCATGAAGTGATACACTAATTAGACTAGTGAAATATGCTTTATACTAAGTCTAAAACTATAGTAAATAAATGACTAATGGGTAAATATTATAAATTAAATCCGGCTAAAACGAACGATAGATCGATTGACCTAAATACAAGTCAACCGAGCTATATAATCAAGTCGTTCGATCTACTCCCGTCGCGCATTTTCTACAACGCGCACTGAACTTTAACGGCTGCCATTTCATCGTAACTTGGGTAAATAAAAGGTGTTTGGTGGCGTTGGAAAGAGAAGAGGATAAGCTTTCATATCCAATTGAAATCACTTTATTATGATTTTTATATATTGAGATATGGCTTTCAAAGTTGACTCTAGAAATGTGAGGCTCTTGAAATTCCTCCAAACTCACTGCATATGTGACAACCCTCGCGAATGCGCAAATAAAACGTAACAAGCATGTGATTTATATAGGGGAAAATACGATGTTTTTAAAACATTTTACATGCGAAATAGAAAATACGAGGAATGTCAATAATTAAAAACCGAAATAGAATATACTACAAAGAGACAAAGTCTCTCAAAACGTTATCAACGACAAAGTGATTAGAAAACTAGCTAAAAACTTCTAGAGGTGTTTCATCCAGGGGCAACGCCCGCTAGCTCACACCCGAACCCAAAATACCACAAGCAAAAAGCCATCCAATCAAGCAACCTGTTCATCCATGAAAAACATGAACGCCACAGTCAGTGGGGAGTAACTCCGGGTTCTCCCAGCCATATCACATTAAACGTACATAAAAGGAAATACAAAAGTAGAAGCATGCATATATAGATATACATGTGAAAATACGATAAGGATAGACAGACAATTCAATATATAATGATAAGAGCATATGAAGTACAATCCGTAACCATCATGCTATTGATAGACTCGGGGAAGACACTCTTAGGCAACCGAATGCGCTCACTAGGGCTTGCATCTCACCGTTAGCGGCATAAGTTTGATAAGTTGAGACTCGACAAACAAACCATGCCAAGTCACCCAATGATCACGAATAATCAATCATGTAATCATCCATCCAAACATACCAATACATTGACGACATCTCTCATGGTAAATGCCACGCACTAGCACCGTGTACATGGCAAGTATGAGTAAAAGGCATCCACGGGATAAGACATTTCCCTGAACGCATACACGATGCTACATTTCGTATATGTAGACTAATTTCCTCCCGGTAGGACGACGATAATAATACGGTCCTAGTCTAAATCTTGCCAGACTCTTGGAATAAGACATTTCCCGATTCGACATGTGGTAAGACGTTCCACATCCAAGACTCGGTCAATCATAGACGCCGAGAACCCCAAATTCGGTCAACCTTCACGAAAGAGGCGGAAAAGAGCACAAGCCTCATAACAAGCGGTACGCTACATGCAAATGACACCACCTCGCAAGTATACAATATTTGACGGCCGGGTCGATCAACGCAAAGCGTTCGCCTCCCAACAACGTTGTCATATGCCCACTAACACATGCAATTAAGCAGTAAGGATACATCCCCGTTCCGACATTCCAGCCTTACGAACGTGGAGGTAGCCAAGGAAATGAGAGTACAAAGCACATAGGAAATTAGTGCTCAAACCGTAACATGTGTAAAAACCGACTCAAAGTGGGACATATCAAAAACCGTCACAAAACATGAGAATAGGGCATTATATAAATGTAAATATGATAAACATGAATCAATACATGATACATAAGCATTAGACCAAGTTTAAGAAGCATAATAATTAGGAAACATAGATCTTATCTCAAAACAACAAGTTTGGAAACTAACTAAAACAAGGGTCCACTTCAAACGGTCATAACTAGAGTTCTAGACATGCAAATGCAGAAATTCTAAGTGGAGGTGATAGCGTATCCTCTTACGGTTCCAACGGTAGGTCACATGCCCAAAACAAGCAAGTAACGAAGGAGATATGATCATTTTACGAAAAGGGGTCAGTGCAGTGAGTTCCCAGCCAGTCAATGGGGCCGGCGGCCGGGCACCCGGCTGGGACAACATCAACCCGAGAACCACAATTCTTCAATATCCATTTTCAATTATCAAAATTAACTACTATCAACTACCAATAATCGATAACCATCATCAACAATCATCAACTAACAATAATCATCAACAATAACACAATTCCTAAGCTTACTAATCATATTCTAAATACGATTTCTAACATAGAAAACACGTAAAACACGTACATGATATCGAGTAACCCTTCACCGTTACCTTTACGCGTCTTCAATCAATTTCTAAGCCTTCCTCCACTAGATAGAAATCCTCATCGGGTTCTTGAAGGTCTCCACCTAAACAAAGACGACAAAAGATGAATATAATTCACCTTTGAGAAAGACGGATAAATTGAAAAGTGAGAAATACGGTAATTTTATTACCATTAAGGATAGAGGACGATGAGAGGGAAGGAATAAGACGAACTTGAGTGAATTTGAGCGAGAAATGAAGGCGTAGCGATGATCTTAAGATCGATCAAATATGGAGTTTAAGCTTTGGGTGGTTACTTAGTGAGGAAGAAGAGAAGTTGAATTGTGAGGGAAATTAGGTTATGAGGGAGTATATGAAGAGTAAGTGGAAAAAGTCAAGGAAAAGTCAATGACGTCTTAAGACGTGATTCACTTGAAATCTCGCGTAAAATCCAAATACGAACTCGGAAATTCTAAATTCGACACTGGAAATTTAATTCTAAACTAAAAATAAATTTCGCTGAAAAGTATCCGTAAAATATTTTTACTATAAAAATAGGGTACATTTGCGGGTGTTACAGCGTAAGTCACACAATACACCAAAAGTAGAAAATATTGAGGGAAATAATAGCGAAACGCCACATAATAACCATATAAATGCGTGCCAAACTTGTGAACAAACGCAAACAGAAAGCACGCATCAAACCTCACCAAACCAACCCTTGCTTGTCCCCAAGCAAGAAATAGACAAAATACAAAACAAGGGACAAGTAGAGTGTTATAAAACCCAGAGCTATACAAATGACTCGTCAAACCAATTTAATGTAATATCGACACTCATGCCAATGAATAAATTCCAAAGCAAGAAAGTACAAAAATTCAAATGCAAACTAGTTAAATTAATGACCGAAGACTACCGAACAATCGACTTGCAAGACCCATCTATTTCGGACTCTCACGAGTCGCTCATCACTCATTCAAGCACATTATGAGTATAAATTTTGTAGGAAAGAAAGAATATAGCCACTCACCTAACTACTACCTACAAAAGCATGCATGCAATCTAACATGATAGATATCTCTAGCTACCGTACATACACACTCCAACCATTCGAGATCCAAAACACATGCCGAGGAGTTAAATTTATATGTGAGGTAAGGTAATTGGGTAAGAAAGGGTAAAATAATTTGGATATGTGCAGGTAAAAGTCAAGCTAGAATCGACCGCAACCAAAAATAAACATGTTCTACTTATTAACCCAACATACAAAGTTAAATACAATGTCAATCGTGGTATAAACTCACTCATAATAATAACCACAACTCCTCAAATAATATGAAAACGACAAATATATGACTAGTAACAGATTTCTACTTCTTTTTTTCCTTCTTTTTTTTTTCTCGTTTTTCATCTTTTTTTTTTTTTTTTTTTTCCTCCACTTTCTATACGATCAATCAACACAATAGCACATTGCCCAAAAACTTTTAACTTCCAAACTTACCAACATGACTAGCCTAACTAAGATAGGCCATATGGGAATGTATTTGAATAAACGGGTCAAAACAAGGCAATTTGGCTAATGTGAGGCTCAAATGTAAAACATAAAGGAAAGAATGCCTCTCCACATGTGTCACCACCTCAAACCCGAGTGCATACAGGCAATAAGAGACAAATTTCATGCTTATGCAGTTTAATATTACATTCCAAGTAGGGAATAATACTCACATCATAGATGAAACCAATCATGAATATCATTGGTTTTATGAGAGTTCTAAACCTTATAATGTTTAAGTAGTTTGCCAAAATGTAGGTCAAGTATTTGTTCAGTAGAATCTATCAAAAACTCGTAGATTAATGATTTTTTTTTTCAAAATAAGGATGTCAAATATACAAGGCTTAAGCGTGTTATCACGAGTATAAATGCAAGGTCATCATTGTTCCATAACCACTCCGACTCAACTAAGACTCTATCTAAATAAAAAATAAATGAATATATTTTTGTCGTTTCTATAAATATTTCCATTTTTTTAACTTTTTTTTTAGAAAGCCATGCATGCATAAATGTAATAAATATGCATATGAATGCAAAACAGACATATGTATACCCTCACCAAACCAATCCACACAATGCCCTCATTATGTTCGACAAACAATCGGCAGCATTATGAAAATAATGGGGAAATGACTATGCAAAACAAAATGAATGCAAACGAACATACAGTAAATAAAAGCAAACTTACAAAGATATACAAGATGGACCTCCCCAAACCAGCCAACAACAAGCGTAGGTCGTGGCCAGCTGCCACTAATCAGTACCATAGTACTAGGACCCAAACTCAACACCGTCTTGGGACTCTATATCTCCACTTAAGATAACATGAATCAAGACAACTCAAAGCTTGAAGAAGTTGGTCAAATTCATTTGAGTATGAGTCGCAGAAACATATATAAGAGCAAGACCGTGTATAAGAATATAAGAGTACAAAATCATGATTTGCCTAGATGATGTGATGTGTCTTTCGAATATTCAATGAAGGTAAATTCATCATACAAGAGTATTTCAAATTTTTCCAAAATGATAATTTCGAAGGGGAAAAACTAGGGAGGGAAATCATTGTCTCACTTTCTGTGTGTCTCACTTTCTGTAACATTGTCATAGAGGGGTCCCAAATTATCCTCAAAAAATAGGTTATCGACCGAGCATCTGGTCTCGTCCTCTACGTTTCTACCAATATCCTATGTATTCTTATCAATGGGTTTTATAGTCTCACCCACGCTCTCATCCATGTTTGTTTGAAATGAAAAATGGGTTTAATACATTCAAGAGTAAGTCATTCAATATTCTTATCCCCATAATCTTCCATAACTATGGAGTCAAAATAGGCTTTAGTTTGTTTGTTCATACCTCTTACGATGGTAAGGCACACACAGGGCCGCAGGAGTGTGTCTTCCCAGTTATGAGAACGAATCCAATCCTTCCATCTACACATGTAATCGTGGAAGTTCTCATATTCCCCCTTTAGAAGCTGGATGGAAATCATTAGAATGGTATCAAGGAACAAAATTTCCCTGAGACAAAAGACAGACAAAATCAAAAGAAAAGAAAATAACACTGTCTCCCTGTCAACGGCGCTATTATTTGATAGGCTAATCGCGTACCTACCAAAGATAACCAACTAGTGTCGAACTAATATATTTACCGACCGATCCTAATCGGACGCTAAGGAGGAAAAATCGGTCGGTAACACATTTTATAGACCGATATTTACATTTAACGACCGTTTTCAACGGTCGGTATCAGACCTGATTCTGGTAGTGTCATATCCACAGGGGGGATTATTGTATTCTATTTGCTAAGTCAAGTATGTCTATGTAACAAATGTGGGTTCTTTTAATTTGTTTAATAAACTAATGACAATAAAAATAAAAGAGTAAGGAAGTACAAACGAGTTTAAATATAAGGATAAGGGACTAGGATTGTGGGTTCACCATGGAATGTTATGGGTCAAGGTAGGATTATAGTTCGTTTTCAGTTATCGGTCCAAAGGGTAGTGATAAGGTGCTCTCGGATCGCTAATCTCCCTAGAATGTTTCTAACGGGCTCTCGCAACTTATCAGGGCATTCTAATGATTGTGACAGGTCTAACCCTCACCTGGCTTTCGATCTAAGGACGGGGTTTACTAATTCAGTTAACTTAATTATGGCCACTAATAAACTAATCGCAATTATATTCATAATTAACAACAAGGACATGAACTAATCTATTGATCTAATAACCTAGTTAATAAACCTTATTTCCCATGGCTCCCCTAAATCCTAGCAAGAAATTTAGCTACTCATGGCAAAATTAACAATAAAAATAATAAGGACAATAATCAAATTAATCATAACGACAAGATGACAAATATAATTAAACATAAAACTACAGAAAATAATAGGAAGAAGAGATACGCAGGGGGATAAAGGAAATAAAGGAAAGAACAAAAGTTGAATGAGGTTACCAAAGATGAAGAGAATAAGAGAAGAAGGATTACAAGGATTGAAAATTTCTAGATATAAAGTTCATGAGAGGATTGCAAACCTAATTAGACTAGTAAAATATACTTTTATACTAGGTCTAAAACTATAGTAAAATAAATGACTAATGGGCTATTATTATAAAGTTAATCCGCCTAAAACGAACGACAGGTCGATCGACCTATAGCATTAAGACGATTGACCTATATCATCAAGTCGATCGACCTACTCTCGTCATGCATTTCCTGCAATGCGCACTGAACTTCAAAAAGCTGTAATTTCTTTGTTACTTGGGAAAATCAAGGGTTGTTGTTGGCGTTAGAAAGCTAAGAGGATAAGCTTTCATCTCAAATTAGAATCACTTGATTGTCGTTTTTATATCTCGAGATATTGCTCTTCAAAGTTGACTCTAGTAATGTGAGGCTCTTGAAATCCCTCCAAATTCACTTTGTTGATGGAATTTGGCATGAATAAATGTGTTCGAACTCAAAACCTGCCTAAGTCACACAATACATCAAAACAAGAAAATATTAGAGGAAATAATAACTAAATGCCACATAATAAGCATAAAAATATGTGCCAAACATGTGAATAAACGCATACTATGGACCACCCCCACGCTCGCCTCATACGGCCGTGGGGATCCGACATACGGCTTTGCTCGACCCAGAGGATTCGACCCAAATCGAATGAAGGCCTAGAACAAGTCGCCATTAAATTTTGTGGGAACTTGGAACTGTTCAAGTCAACTTCGCACCTTTCATCGAAAGCATGGTGTGAATCGACTATAAGTGATTAAAGCTTAGAGACTTGTCTCTCTAAATCACTCGAATTGAATGAGTCTCGCTACCCATGGATTCAACCATCCCGAAACCATAGATTTTGAGAAAGGAATGAAGGTACTTGTTGGTAAGTCCTTTGCATTCGGACACCCAACCCCGCTCGTATCATAACGGCATCTACTAAGTCAAGTTCTAAATTTCACTCATATGCGTAGCTACTCGATTGAAATGTTATGCAACGATTGTTTTCGAATAAACCCTAAGCATATGAGATTTTTTCTATGTGGTTTAATGCATCAATGCTAATTCGTCGACATCGTTTTAGCATGTGAGTTGATTTTGAACTAAGCACAATGATGAAGCATACAAGGCTTGGAGGAGAAGGGAGCCGTTTGGGGAACTATTCTATTACTGTTTGAGTAAGTGTCCTCCACAATAGTGAATTTATATAATAAAACTCATTTGGAATATACGTGGCATGATTTGTATATTTTCATATTCCACGTCAGTCGATGAACGTAAATCGATAACGCTCAACTAACTAGAGTTAGACGTTATTGTCGTATGACGGCGGTGATCAACTGGTCCCTTTCGGTCACACCGATAGGATGAAACCTAAATAGTAGAACTAAATATTTTTATATGATACAGTTAATTAGCACATTACATATATTTGATATGTACGTTTAGTTATGAGAGTTAATTGTGAGAAATTGAGTTTGGAAATCAAATTCAATTACGTATTATTATTCAATTATACGATAATTGACTAATAAATTTATATCTTATTTTAATATGATTAAATAAAATCTAGTTTAGTAATTAATCGTTAATTTACTAAATTAGTTAAGGTTTTATACATATTTTGAGGTAGAGGTAATTAGTTAATTATATTTACAAGGGATTGTAAAATCATTTAAATAAGCATTGTGGGACCCATTATATATTGATATAATGGTAAAATATCATTTAAAAGTTAAGTACATATTATTTATTAATTTGTGTCATATAATTGTTATATGATCAAATTAACACTTAATTATACAAGGTAATTAAGCATATGATTAATAAGTATTTGTGGGACAAATATCAAAATCAAATTGGTCCATAATGGACATATCTGCATCGGTTTGTGCATGTTCAAAGGGGATGATTATTCTTCTATTTTATGTTCATAATCCACTAGGTGATTGTGACATTACATGCAAACTTTAATCATCACTAAATTTCCTACACTCCACTACTTTAAATGAGAATAAAAATAAGCAAAATAAGAGGCCAAAATGGCTTGGTTGTGCCGGTGATCGGGCCTGTGGCAAGCCCAGGTCAAAGATAATTACCCTGACTAGGCTAACAACAAATTAATGTAATTAGGGAAGTAGGGGTCGATCCTCAGGGAGATGGTGTTTCCTATAGGATGTGAAATGTCTTGCAATTAAATCTTATCTAACGAGTATCTGGGTTTTGGGGTTTTGGATTCTAAATTAATAAAAAGAATAAACAAAATAAAAAAAATCAAAATAAAAGCAATGAAATGGATAATGATTTAACAATGATAGAAAGAATCTAGGGAAGTAGGTTCACACATGTAGGTTAACATATTGATGAAATTGGATTTGGAATAATGCAATAATTCATTGTGAGTTCGTAAGAATGTTGTGTTCATTACAATCATAGACCAGATGGTCCAGCAGGCTTTTAGGCGATTTACTAGGTCTGATCTACCATGTCATGCTTTGTCTATTCCATTCACGTATTTCTACCTTGGAAAAGAATTCCATTTTAGTCAATGATTTTGGCCAGAAATCGTTAACCATCATTACAATCCAAACATGCATAGACACAACGTTTTAAAGGCATAATTTCTTTATCCAATTTTCATCTTTTAATTAACCTAACATGGCTACCCTACACCCTAGAAAGGTGACTACTTACTCATGGTATTTAGATCTAGATTGATTTTAACAATTAAAACTAGGCTAGACATGTTTATTGATTTTAGATATTATAAGATGATAATAACAATTCTAAATCAACGATCTAATGAAATAAAATGATTACAACGGTATTTAAATTGAATCTAAGACAACATGTAAAGAAAAGAATGATCAAATAAAAAACATAAAGAACTTAAACAAAAGATAAAACAGAAATACCTACATGACGATCAAATAGCGATAATGATGAAATATAAATATCAAAATAGAAATTTCCTTGCATATCTTTGACGATCCATGTATTAAAATACTTGAATAATATAAAAGAACAAAGAACCAGGAGTTTTTATTATTTCTAAACTAGAAAAATAGGCACAAGAGAAGATGAAGATCTAAACATAAAAGGAGAAATGTAAAAGACGATTTTTAAGGGAAAATGGAGGCTAAGGTTTCTAAGACTAATCTAGGGTTATGTAAAGAGAGAAGTGAGTAGAGGTGTGTGCTGAAACACTCTTTATATAGGCTAGGTTTCGTGGGGAAGGGTCATGCATTCATCATATAGGACAAAAAGGAGGAAGTCGAAGCATTTGCTCGGATGAGGAGACATACCCGATCGGGTTTACCACTTACCCGATCGGGTATTTGGTGTTCTTCACTCTTTGACTTTCGTTTCATCTCCCTTGGTGAATAACTTGACTTTCATTGACCCCATTGACCTTTTGAGTCGGGTTTGTTGATAGGGTTTGATGTAAAATGATGATTTCTTCTCCTAACTGATCGATCTTCTAACAACCGCGAAATCATCTTTACTTCGTCTTCCTTTTTGATTAGTGAACCTTCTTGGAGTGCCTTTGACTTGGTCAAGCTTGCTTCACAAATCGTCGGGTTCTAGGCAAATGCTCGGAAATATAGAAAAAGGGCGTAGAAACGTCACTTTCCCTACAAAACAGGTTAAAACATGGAATTCGCCTAGAAGACGATATTAGCTCACAAAATGGCTTAACAAAGCACAAATGACACACAAAACCAAGCTAAATTGGGGATTAAAATAATACAAATATTCACTTATCAGCCGGCCATAGTGCCATAAAATGGACAATTGTTGTTCAATTTTTATAACTTCTTTTTATGCTTATTTTGCTTACTTCTCTCTAAAACCTCCCACATCTCTCTAAAAATAATCTATACACTAATATTCTCTACATATTACTAGAGTAGTAATATACTAATATTAGTAGTATTATATCCTTACTTATTATCTAGTTAATAATATGTTTAGATTTTTTTGGGTATCATCTTGGGTGTAATTTGGAAGGAGGTCTTCTAATTTGGAGGCTATTTTGGAGGATCATCCATATTATTCTAAACTCAAGAAAAACTAGAAAGAAGTCTTTTATTGTGCCCATTTTGCCAAAAATTTCCAATGTAAGGATATTTTCGTCTTATCTTTTATTTTATACTTTTATATTGGTATGCATGATAACTATATCCTATGTCATTATGTTAATGTAATTTAATGAACTAATTAGAGGAGTATAATTCGAGGTCTAGGAATTTAATGTGGGATATGAGCTAGCTTGTTACATGCATGTTGATTTTAAGCATTAAAATCGAGTTATACGATAACTTGAAAAAAATCAAAATTTTGTGTCAAAAATGGTTTGGACGAAATTTCTTTGCTTTCATGTATAGAGACTGACCTCAAAATGATTGTGGGTAAATTTCTTTGCTTCTTCTTTCTTTTGAATTAGTGAACCTTCTTGGAGTGCCTTTGACTTGGTCAAGCTCGCTTCTCAAATCGTCGGGTTCTAGGCAAATGCTCGGAAATATAGAAAAAGGGCGTAGAAACGTCACTTTCCCTACAAAATAGGTTAAAACATGGAATTCGCCTAGAAGACGATATTAGCTCACAAAATGGCTTAACAAAGCACAAATGACAATATGACATACAAAACCGAGCTAAATTGGGGATTAAAATCATACAAATATTCACTTATCAAACTCCCCCAAGCTAAACCCTTGCTTGTCCTCAAGCAAGCACAACAAACATAACTAGGACAAGGGTTGCGAGCATTGGCTACTACACCATCAAGAAATAAATCTCAACATAAAGCTTTTGGAAACATAATGAATCATAACCCAAAAACAACGTGGGCAAGAATGATACATAAACATGGCTGAGATTTACATAACGGCGTAGCACAAAGAATTTCACTATAGATTTTCGGCTCTTGCATGATCTTTTGACAAATGGACTCTCACGGCACACTCGAACACTCAATGCATGTAAAAGGTGATTTATTTATATGTAATTTTTTTTTTTGAGACACTCACCTATCTACGACTTATGAAAATGTGTCTGCAGTCTAATATGGTAAACAATTCAAATTACAAGTCAAAGATCACAATGCACACAGAAAAGAAGCCGGAAGAATAGGAAGAAGGCTTTGGGAAATGGGTGAAAGGTGGACAAACAGTTATGGTTATTGTGAAGTTTTAAACGAGCTAGCAACTAACCAATGATAAATGGATACTCAATCCAAACTTTCGATAAATTTCCCAGTAGACGGATAACGAAGTCAAAAGCAACAAATTGGCTTATTACACACGAAACACAAGGGTAAACTCCTTCTGAATATTGACTTGACATTTCTTAGGAGATACTCACAACTTCTTCTTTTATTTCTTCCTTTTTTTTTCTTTTTTTTTCGTTTCTCTTTTTTTTCTTTTTTTTTCGTTTCTCTTTTTTTTTTCTTTTGAACATAACATCAATTCTTGAACATTTTGGTTCTCCCAAATTCACTTTGATATCAAGGAACAAAATCTTCTCAAAAGAGCACCCATACACCATAGCCTAGCTACTAGCTCAACAGGGTAGGCAGTTTTTATATGAAGCTATTATTTTGTGAAGCATTTGTATGAAGGGGCTAATTTTGAAGTGTAATTCAAAGTGAAAAAAGGCTTCAAATCTTAGTGAATCATGAATGCAATGCTTATAGGAATGAAATGAGAACCATACTTATGCGTTTTGACATGACACATATCACAAGGAGAACTACACACACCTAGATTACACTGGGTATAGATGTACCAGTCTAAGGAGGTTCTACCTTACAATATATGTAACTTGCCCAATGTCAAGATCAAGCGTACTCATCTCTAGATTCATTCCATGCCTACTATGTACAAGACTTCCCCAAGTATGCAAAATTCAATAAATATTGGATCATTATCTTTTGAAAGCTCTAAGTTTTGGAAATGTAACATGAAAGCATAGTAAACAAGCAAGCAAAAGCATAAAAAGCATTCAATTATGTTCAAAAATTTTAAATTTTTCTCTTATTCAAAAATTTGAAAAGATGATCAACTAAAATGCAAAATGGGAAAATGCAATCCCTCCCCCATGCTAAACATCACATTGTCCTCAATGTGAGCACAAAGACAAAATATGCAACGAGATGCTTAATGGGAAAAGGGGAAAAAGGAAAAATGAAAGAAGAATGAAGCTTACTAGTCAGCGCGGACTCCCCCAAGCTAGTCTTTTGGACTTGACAAGGAAGGTCTTTATAGATTTTCTTCAAAAACTCTTTCATCTGCAAAATAAATCCTATAAACGAAAAAGGGAATAAAAAAATAAAAATGCAAAAAGAAAAGGAACACGGGTTGCCTCCCGAGAAGCGCAATTTAAAAGTCTTGCTAGACTCCATTTCTTTCTTTGATCATCCTTTATCTCTAAGCTCACTATCATCCGAGCTCATCATCATAGCGTTCCTTACATTCTCCATCCATGCCAAGCTTTTCCGGGAATAGCCCCTTCTAGCACTTTTAGCAGTAGTGCTTTTAGTATGCTCACCTGCAAGAGAATCAACACTAACATGTGCCTCCAACGGATCCGTCAGTAAGGATCGAGGCATAGAAGAAACAATAGAAGAGTCATCAACATCAAGCATATAACATGAGTCTTCTAACACGGGACTCCTAACGGTGGAATTTTTACTAAAGGTCACCTTGTCATCTCCTACCTCCAATGTCAACTTCCCATTCTTGACATCAAAAGCTGCACCAGCGGTGCAAAAAGGGTCTTCCCAAAATGATTGGGATTTGAGAGTCCTCGGCCATGTCAAGTACTAGAAAGTCAACGGGAATGAAAAACTTACCAACTTTGACGGGCACATCTTCTAAAACACCCATAGGTTGTTTTAGAGAACGGTCCGCCATTTGCAAAGTAATATTAGTGCATTTCAAAGCACCCATGTTAAGTTTTTCAAACATAGAAAAGGGCATGACACTTACACTAGCACCTAGGTCGCAAAGGGCCTTATCAATGGTATACGTGCCTATAGTGCAAGGGATGGAGTAACTACCAGGGTCCTTAAGTTTTGGTGGAGACTTATTTTGCAAGAGTGCACTACACTCTTCAGTGAAAGCTACGGTCTTAATCTCATTGAAGGATCTCTTCTTTTTGAGGACTTCCTTCATAAACTTGAAATAAGAAGGAACTTGGGAAATCAATTCAATGAAAGGGACTGTTACCTTTAAATTCTTGACGACGTCAAGGAACTTACCATACTTTGCCTCCTCATTGTGCTTGGCTAATCTTTGGGAAAATGGGACTTTGATCTCAATAGGAATCTCGGGCTCTTTCTTCTTCGACATGGGCACCTCATCTTCAACATCAACAACCATGGGCTCATCATTAGTCTTCTTCTTGACACCTCCTCCAAGCTTAGCCCCTTTTGCTACCACCTTCTCATCCATAGCAGTGGAAGGCCCATCATAATGCTTACCACTTCTCGAGGAAATGGCATTTACAGTTTCGTGAGGTTGGAAACATTGTAAACGCAGCTGCCCTTGCTTTTGGTGGGTATTAGAAGAGGCATATTGGGAAGTTTTAGCTTCCAATAATTTGATGGCGACATCCTTAGCTTGATCGCTCTCTTGGAATTGAGCTATTATTGTGTCTTGCCTTTGAGCCAATCGCAGCATCATGGCTTCAAGTTTACTTACCCCATTGTCACTTTGTTGAGATGTAGAGGATTGAAATTGTTCTAGCTTTTATGTGAGAAGGGCTACTTGAGCTTGTAAAAGTGCCAAAGTGGGATCCTCTTGCTTAGATTTCAATGGTATGGAGCAGGAATTTCCATATTGAGAATCGTGAGTTGCCATGGATTCAATGGTAGTGTGAGCAATTTCAACATTAATTTGATCAAATCTTCCATTGTTAGCAGAATCCAGGATACGACGGGACTCTGTACAACACCCGTTGTAGAATGTGATGGCAAGGAACCATGGATCTAACCCATGATGAGGACACTCCCTTTGCAAGTCCTTGTACCTCTCCCAAGCTTCATATAGGCTCTCATCACCCCCTTGTCGGAAACCAGTGATTTGACTTCTTAACAAAGCGGTCTTTTCTGGAGGAAAGTACTTTTGGTAGAAGGCAAGAGCTAAACTATCCCAATCGGTGATCCCTAATGTAACCTTATCAAGGCTTTGTATCCACAACTTTGCCTTACCCCTCAAAGAGAATGAGAAGAGCATCTCTCTAATCTGCCCTTGGGTGACTCCAGTTTGTCTAATAGTAGAGCAATAGTCACAGAAGTTTTGAATGTGAAGGTTGGGATCTTCTGTGGCATTGCCACTAAATTGAGTTCTTTCTATGAGACTAATAAAGGCAGGTTTTATTTCAAAATTTCTGGCTGTGATTTGGGGTGTAGCAATACCCCTTGGAAGTGTTTCTGCAGTGGGTTTGGAATGGTCTGAAAGTCGAACCATTTTATAATGTGAAGGTGAAGATTGAATGTTATTTGAAAGTTGGGTGGTTTTTGTGAATGGAGATGAGAATGGATCTTCTTCTCCTTCAAGGTTAGATAGGGTATCTGAGTAATTTTCACGAATACGGTCTAAACTTGAAGTATCTGAAGCTCTTGTGATTTCGTTAAATAGTTCTTGTCTCCTACGCAGAGTTCTTTCTAGGTCGGGATCTAATGAGATAGGGGTCCCTAGTCTAGAAGATCTGGGCATAAGATGGAAAAAGTAAGACGAGAAATCAAGAGAGATCTAAAGGAATTTGGATTCCTAAAGACTAGACAAAACTAATTGCAAGAAAAATCATAAAAAGAGGAAAACTAAACCGTGCTCCCCGGCAACGGCGCCAAAATTTGATCCGGCCTGTCGCAAGCCCTGGTCAAAGATAATTACCCTGACTAGGCTAACAACAAATTAATGTAATTAGGGAAGTAGGGGTCGATCCTCAGGGAGATGGTGTTTCCTATAGGATGTGAAATGTCTTGAAATTAAATCTTATCTAACGAGTATCTGGGTTTTGGGGTTTTGGATTCTAAATTAATAAAAAGCATAAACAAAATAAAAACAAATCAAAATAGAAGCAATGAAATGGATACTGATTTAACAATGATAGAAAGAATCTAGGGAAGTAGGTTCACACATGTAGGTTAACATATTGATGAAATTGGATTTGGAATAATGCAATAATTCATTGTGAGTTCGTAAGAATGTTGTGTTCATTACAATCATAGACCAGATGGTCTAGAAGGTTTTAGGCAATTTAGTAGGTCTGATATACCATGTCATGCTTTGTCTATTCAATTCACGTATTTCTACCTTGGAAAAGAATTCCATTTTAGTTAATGATTTTGGCCAAAAATCGTTAACCATCATTACAATCCAAACATGCATAGACACAACGTTTTAAAGGCACAATTTCTTTATCCAATTTTCATCTTTTAATTAACCTAACATGGCTACCCTACACCCTAGAAAGGTGACTACTTACTCATGGTATTTAGATCTAGGTTTATTTTAACAATTAAAACTAGGCTAGACATGTTTATTGATTTTTGATATTATAAGATGATAATAACAATTCTAAATCAACGATCTATTGAAATAAAATGATTACAATGGTATTTAATCTGAATCTAAGACAACATGTAAAGAAAACAATGATCAAATAAAAAACATAAAGAAATTAAACAAAAGATAAAACAGAAATACCTACATGACGATCAAATAGCGTTAATGATGAAATATAAATATCCAAATAGAAATTTCCTTGCATATCTTTGACGATCCATGTATTACAATACTTGAATAATATAAAAGAACTAAGAACCAGAAGTTTTTATTATTTCTAAACTAGAAAAATAGGCATAAGAGAAGATGGAGATCTAAAAATAAAAGGAGAAATGTAAAAGACGATTTTTAAGGGAAAATGGAGGCTAGGGTTTCTAAGACTAATCTAGGGTTATGTAAAGAGAGAAGTGAGTAGAGATGTGTGCTGAAACACTCCTTATATAGGCTAGGTTTCGTGGGAAAGGGGTCATGCATTCATCACATAGGACAAAAAGGAGGAAGTCGAAGCATTTGCTCGGATCAGGAGACATACCCGATCG
>JAIUZE010027192.1:0-14532 GCA_022085475.1 Heliosperma pusillum | reverse complement strand
TACTTACACCACAGTCTGTGGATGTGATGATCAACTCTTCGAAAGCTATTCGCCACCCACGATTGAACGTAGGCTTTTTAATCTTTCTATCCAGTGGTTTTATGTTTCATTAAGTAGACATATCCATATCTACTCAAATCGTCCGTGAAAGTGATAAAATATCTATAGCCATCTCTAGCGTTGATTGACATAGGTCCACACACATCAGTATGTATGAGTCCTAATAGGTCAGCAGCGCGCATTCCAACACCTTTGAAGGAAATTCGAGTCATTTTGCCTATGAGAAATGATTCACACGTGCCAAATGATGCATAGTCAAATGGGGAGATAGTCCCAATGTCAATGAGCTTCTTCACGCGTTTTTCATTTATGTGTCCCATACGGCAATGCCATAAATAGGTTTGATCTTTGTCACCAACCTTTGCTTTCTTACTACTCACATGCATTGTATCTGTGGTTTGATCTAAAACATAAATCTCATTCATGGAAACTGCTTTACCATAAATCATTTCGCTTAAAGAGAAAATACAGCTATTATCCTTTATTACAAACGAAAACCGTCCTTATCAAGTACTCACTTTTATGATTATATGATTAATAGTCATAAACGAAAATGCATAAAAACAAGAGATTAGAAATAACCTTTAGTCCTTGCTATAAATGCCTAAGAACAATATCAAAACGATGATATCTCCTAATCGTAGCACCCAAGATAGAATGAGAAATGCCCTTGAATTTGCTAGAATATTTTTGTCAAAAGTTACTGTTAACTTTTTCATCTTGTGATGTGAAGAGATGGAGGCACAAGTGAGAAATGAATTAGGGTTAGAATTTTTTTCTCTTCCCTTTTGTCTCACGACTCCAATAGGGTTTATATGAGGAGATTTTTCTCCTCAAAATAACTACCCATTGACCGAAAATTCCAGAGTGAATCTGGACTTTATTTCGGTTAAATTCGCTTTAATATATAATGTGTATTATTATTATAAATGTCATTTGTGTTGTCATGTATTAATATGTCCATACAACATTTTGTAGTCGATACATTAATACCGGTCTGACAACATCTAATATGACAATCGTATAATATATACGTTAATTATAATTATCCGTATAATTATAATTTGCTAATTCAATATAACATTTTATATTCAATTTACGAATTAACATTTTAATTCGCATAAGCTTACATTATATATATGCTGATTAAATACAACAGTTTATATTTAATTACGAATTACTTTTAATTCGTCTCAGCTTATATTATTTAATCGTTATTAAATAATCGTCTCATCATCACATTAACTAACCTTTTAGTCAAATACACTGACTAACCTTTTAGTCATATAATAGGGCATCAATATGATTATTTTCTCAAATAATCACATCTCTCAAACACATCTTTTAGGTCTGACTTTTAGGGACCAGTTTATCACCGCCATCTGTATGACAATAACGTCAAACTTATCTAGCAAGCCAACCGTTATTGATAAACAATAATCAACTGATTATTATACAAAGTATACCCTGTGAACCTACAGAGATTTATTTATGTTATTGCACTAACTGTGGAGGACACTAGCTCCAACATAAATGCTACGGTTTCAACTCCACTCAAGGACTTCTTTCTTGTAAGGATGTCTTTTATGAATTTTGCATAGGCGGGAATTTGAGTGATGAGGTCAGTGAATGGAACGGAGACCTCCAAATTCTAGACAATGTCCATGAATTTGCCTAATTGCTTGTCTAGCTTTGTTTTTGCTTGTGTAGAAGGGAAAGGTAGCCTTATCACAATAGGCTCCTCAATCTTCTTGTTCTCTGTTACCACTTCATCATTCTTTTCAATAAAAACTTGCTCACTTGAAGAGCACTCTTCCTCCTTGTCATCCAATTCAACAACTTCATTTTCAATTGGTTCATCATCTACCACTTTGTCTCCCTCACCAAGGGTCCCTCATAACTCTTTCCACACCTCAAATGTATGGCATTGGCGGTTTCATTTCTAGGTGGGTTACCTTGAGGAGGTAATTGACCTTTTCCCCTGGAGGAACTCCTCGAGGCTATTTCGGTCACTTGTGTTTCAAGCATTTTGTTGTGGGCAAGGATGTTATTGATGATAATATCGTTGGCTTGGTTGTCTTTTTGCAATTGGAGGATCGCTTTTTGAATGTCCAAGTTTGGATCTCCAACTTGTGGTTGCATGGGAGGTTGATTTTGTGGTGGTGGGTTGTATTGATTTTGGATGTATTGTGGTTGATTGTAGGAAGGTTGGTTTTGATTGTAAGAAGGTTGATTTTGATTGTATTGTGGTCTTTGAAAGTTTTATTGATTGTTTCTCAAGGAAGGCGAAACATATGGTTGTGGTTGAGGGTTTTGGACATTTTGGCTTTTATATGAGAGATTTGCGTGGTTCTTTGTGTTCTCATTGTAAAAGTTGGAGTAGGGATTTCTTTGCCTATAAGATTGAAAGACATTCACTTGTTCCATGGATCCTCTACAATCTTGAGAATCATGACCAAATGTTCCACAACATTCACAAACCCCTTGAGGTAAGCTTCGTGCCATCACCATAACCATAACATTCACTTGTTGCATAGGTTGTTGAGAAGATGAGCTTTGAGCTTGTTGGAGTAGAGCCGTTTGTTGGTCCATTTTGAGGTTCATTGCTTCCATATAAGAGCTAAGTTGATCTCCAAAGTCGGCTTTCATTTGGGTGACGGAGCTCACCTCATGCTTTCCCCTAGGAGTTTGCCTTGGCCTACTAAATTGTGAGTTATGGACCGCCAACTCTTCTATTCGTGCCCAAGTTTGAGCATCATCTACTTCCGTGAACCATCCATTTGATCGCATATTCAATATTCCTCTAGTATCTTCATAAAGTCCATTCCAAAATTGTTGTACCAAGAACCACTCACTCAAACCATGGTGTGGGCAAGACCGAATGATCTCCTTGAATCGGTCCCAAGCATCATAGAGTGACTCTTCATCCCTTTGCTTGAAGCCGCTTATCTTAGCTCTTAATATATTTGTCTTTTCCGGTGGATAGAACTTTTGATATAGAAAGCTAGAGCTAGCTTCTTCCATGAGTCAATACCTTGAGCAACCTTGTCAAGACTCTTCAACCATCGTTTTGTCGCTCCAATATAGAGAAAGGAAACAAGACCCATCGAATTTGGTCTTGAGTCACTCCCGTTTCAGAAACGGCATCACAATAATCACAAAAAGTCTCCATGTGTAGATGAGGGTCCTCACTTGGCATACCTCCAAATTGGTTCCTCTCCACCAATTGGATAAAAGCGGTTCTTGCAATGAAATTTCCGGTTAAATTTTGTGCTACGGGGGTGGTGTTTGGAAGAGTATCTTCCGTGGGAATAGAGTGAGATGAGAATTTAGGCATTCTTGGGAGGTTGAGTGGTTGGATGGGAAGTGGGACAGTTGGTGGGATTTCAAAAGGATTCACAAATTCCGCGATGGGCACAAAACCCTCCCAATTCTCTACCCTTGGATGCTCAATTTCTACCTCGTTACTTTCTCGGATTTCCCTTTCTTCACTCAAAGGTAGAGGCTCCTCCGTTGCAGTAGTCAGATTCGAAGAAGAGGTACTATATACGGTTTTGAAGACCTTACGAAGTCTCCTAAAGGTCCTTTCGATCTCGAATCGATTGGAGGTTGATCCTTTGGGGGAGTTCGCCTAGGCATACAAGAAAACTAAATGTAAACAGTGAGAATGCCTCGAGAAACTAGGTTTCTCAAGGCAAGAGGCAAAAAACTAAAGCAAACTAAAAACAATCAAATTAAACATACACCGTCCCCTCCAACGGCGCCATTTTGATGTAGGTGTATTACCAGTGTGGTAAGAGTGTCGGTCTCAGGGACGGTTGGTGTCTAAAATAGATCTAATAGTCTACTAAGTCTCTTGCAAAGTCACAATGTAATTTGGTTTTGATTTGTTGGCTAAATTAAATAACAACAATTAAAAGTAAATAAAGACAACAAATGGAGCCTAAAACGAGAAAGATTGGATTTTTATCGAATAAGAGAGAAAACTAGGGTGAGTGGGTTCATATGGGTGGTATAGTCGGGTGAAAAAGTCGGGTTTAATAGTTTAAGTGTCGTCTAGTATAGGAAAGTGAATTGAGGCTTTCGATCTTACAATTCCTCCTCAAACCGACTCTAACTAGCTATCGCGTCACTAGATACGGTTTGCCAAACTAGCGGTTCTACAAAAAAACATGACTTTCGATCTTATGGTATTCGAAACAAGCGAGAGAATCATGCAAAGTCAAGTAGGCATTTCATTGAACATGTTATAAGCATAGCATGGAGACAAGACAATAATCAACTATTAACCCCAACAAAAACACATTAACTCATACTAGAACCCATAATCCCCCACATAACCCTAGCAAGATTACTACTCACTCATATTCAAAGGAAATTCAATATTAACTAAGGATTGCAAAAGGAAATCAACAACAATGAACATCTTCTAAATACACTAAATACACTCCTTAAGTTTAAATTAACTCAAGAGTTAATTAGTCTTTTTCATAAAAATGGAATTTCATTTTAATTATTGCTTTTTGTAGGATTTTGATACAATATAAATGAAATAATACCAAATCTTATAAAGTTGTTATTATAATGAGGTATTTTGAGTTAGTAAGATAATGATCTCCTTAGTTAATTCAACTTCTACACAAGATTAGTTTTTATACATAAAAAGTAATTCTTTTATCATTATTTCTCCTCTCTACTAGTAACGTAAAGTTTTCATTAGTAATTTATCACAAATTCTCATTTTAAACGGTAACTATCCGTCTTAATCTTAAGACGGGTAAAATACATACCAAACCATCTTAATTGCCTTAAAATACCAAAATTTTTGTCTATATTACTACCACTTGGTAGTATTTGACCCGTCTTAAGCTTTAAACGTTTTAGTAACCATCTCAACCTACCGTTTATTTATTATCCTATGTGCCTAGTTTGATTTTAATTAAAACATTCCTATTTATTACTGTATCATCATAAATACTTATTTATAGTCTGATGAATGGTTATAATAATAGCCATAGATAACCATAATTGACCACACCTTAATCACCATTTCACCACCACCACTCATCCTTCTGGTGAGCCACTCTACCACCACCATTAACCACCGCCGCCCAGCAAACCCACGACCACCACATCGCCATCACTCCTATGACCACCACATTACAAAAGACGTAAAATTTGAGATATAAATCTCAAAGCTAAAAAGATAACAAGCGCCAAACTCCATTGAAATCTCACATTTGTTTCTCACCATCGTTGTTAAGAACAGGGAAAAGAATGTGCGTTGTCATAGTCGTTTTTTCTCATCGACACTCGTTCATTCTCTTACCGGCGCCAATGAGTGCGAGTTGAATTGAAGCAAAGAAGGAGGACAATGTTCTATTGTGACTGCTAAGCCGTTGAGGTAGATTACCGTCTCCGGCGACAGCCACGACAGCGGCGATGGTTGTGTGCGGGGTTGAGTGAGTGATAGAAAAGTCAATTGCAGTGCATATGAATGTGAGAGAGCGAAGTCATCTTTGTTTGGGTTTATTTAATTTTGGGTTGTTAGCCTCGTAGTTGTTGGAGTAAATGTCCTCAACAATAGTGCGATCACATAATTAAATCTCAATAATAAGAATACAAAGGGATGATGAATATTATAGTCAACTGGTAAACATAAATCGGTAATGATTGGCTTAATTGAGTTTGACGTTACTGTCGTATGACGGTGGTGATTAGTTGATCCCTTGAGGTCACACCTAAAGGACAATCCCCTAATCATGTACATTAATTAATTCTATAGCGATACAGATTAATTAATCCCTTAAATTGGACCAAGTTTATATTGTAAGTAAGAAATATATCTTATTGTAATATAATAAAATAAAATTCATTTTAGTAATTTAATTGTTATATTACTAAGAATGCATTATGTTTATGAAACATTTGAGATAAGCAAAATTGGTTAATTATAATTACAAATTGTTGTCGATTATATTAACCAAATATGAGATGGCCCATTTTATTTACATGTAATTATAAAGTGTGACTTAAAATGTTAAGTCTAATTTAGTTGTTATGAAATTGCATTTAAATTAATTAAATGTACATTTATAAGCAAAGATTACATGTTACATGTCACATGTCATATTTGTGACAAATGACAAATTGCAAAACTAAAATGGACACCCATTTTAAGTAGGGTGCACCGGTTTTGTAGTGTATTTTAGGGTGATTAGTTTTTGTGTATTATTCTAATTGAGAATAAGACACAATCATACACTAGAGTAATACCTACACTCAACCTAATGTCTTGTTAAGAAGAAAGGAAAGGGACAACACCACACCCATGTGATGGGTGGGTGGCCGGTCATAGCTACCTAAATAAGAAGAATTATTCCCTTCTTATTCAACACACAATCTCATTTCATTTTTGCATGCAATCTCCACTTCTCTCTAAAACACTTTCTTACTCTAAAACTCAAGAAGTTTTCACATAATTTAGAGTTCATATTCTAATAAATTTACTAGTGTAGTAATAGAGTTATTAGATTTATTTTAAAGGGTTACTACTAATAATACTAGTGTAGTATTTTAGTAGAGATAAAAAGGGTTGTCTTGGGTGCTACTAATAGGAGTGTTCTTATACTAAGAACTTGGATTTCATTCTCATATTCATAGCTCAAGAACAATATTTGAAAGGAGTTCAAATATTGTGCCCATATTACTTCATAATCAATGTAAGAAATTGTTCTTTCCTTATCTTTTGTTATGCATGCATAAGGTCCATATAGTTTAAGAGTAAACTATTAATAATATGATATTAGAAATTTCTAATGTCGAGTTTAAGAAACTTACATTAATATGCATTTTTGGTTAGTTCGTACGGTTCGTACAGAAGTTTAGTTCGCACGGGATCCCGCCCCTATATATATAAGTGTATATGTATATATGTGGAGTGTTACTACACAAAATAAATTGGGAAACACTTAAATTATATAAGATAATTAAGTGGATGATTACACATATTTGTAAGACAAATATAAAAATAAAAATGGACCCATAAATGGGTGCATGCATTTCGGCCAAGACCAACAAGAAGCAAAATGATTGTGTCACTTTTGATTTTGTTCTATTCTAGGCATTTATCTTCCCTATTTACCTTTTGCTACTTCCTAAGTTTGTCATAATTCAAGCATGCTAACTAGCACACTCCACTCTTCTTTTCCTGTCTCCTTGGCTGGCCCCCATGTTGTTTTATGAGCAATTTTTTCTCATAATCAACTTGCTTGTACATATGTGAAAAAGATCACTTATCTCTCTAAAAGAACCTCTCAAAAACACTAGAAATCATTACTAATTGTTAGTAACACAAGATCTAGTATTTACATAATATTACTAAGAATTAGTAATATATTTTATTCATATTCAAAGGGTTGTATTTGTAGTATCTAGTTAATACTACTTATATAAATTTGAGGTTAGTGCTTGGGTGCATCTTGAAAGAGGTATTCAACTTTGGATACTAGGAAGATATTGCTAAGCTAAGTAGATATTCCATAAGACAACAAGGTGTTGTTGCAATTATATTTCTGTTGGAGTAAGTGTCCTCAACAATAGTGCGATCACATAAGTAAGTCTCAATAATAAGAATACAAAAGGGATGATGAATATTATAGTCAACTGGTCAACATAAATCGGTAACGATTGGCTCAATTGAGTTTGACGTTACTGTCGTATGACGATGGTGATAAGTTGATCCCTTGAGGTCACACCTAAAGGACAATCCCCTAATCATATACATTAATTAATTGTATAGCGATACAGATTAATTAATCCCTTAAATTGAACTAAGTTTATATTGTGAGTGAGAATTATATCTCATTGTAATATGATTAAATAAGATTCATTTTAGTAATTTAATTGGTATATTACTAAGAATGCATTATGTTTATGAAACATTTGAGAGAAGCAAAATTGGTTGATTATAATTACAAATTGTTGTAGATTATATTAACCAAATATGAGATGACCCATTTTATTTACATGTAATTATAAAATGTGACTTAAAATGTTAAGTCTAATTTATTTGTTATGAAATTGCATTTAAATTTGTTAAATGCACATTTATAAGCTAAATTACATGTTTCATGTCACATGTCACATTTGTGACAAATGACAAATTACAAAGATAAAATGGACACCCAGTTTTACATGGTGCACCGGTTTTTATGGGTTATAAGAGGCACTTGGATTTTAATTATTAATCTAATATGGATTAGACAAAATGATTAACCTGAAGCCTAAATTTACCTAGCCTACTTTCTTGTTAAGACAAAAAGCAAAGGCATGCTCCCACTACCCTAGGAGGGGCCGGTCATGAGCATGAGTAAGAAGGAAATTTTTCCTTCTTATTTGATACTCTATCTCATTATAATTTACTCATGCAAAAATTCACTAATCTCTCTTATTATTCTCCAACTTCTCTCTATATAACTTAAGAAGTTCATCTTAGAGTTCATTTTTTTCTAATAACATTACTAGTGTAGTAATATGAGGTTATTAGATTTATTTTAAGGGATACTACTTTTAATACTAGTATAGTATTTTAGTAGAGATTAAAAGGTTTGTCTTGGGTGCAGTTTAGAGGAGTGTCATTATACTAAGAACTTGGAGTTCATCCTTATTATTTAAGCTCTAGAACAATATTTGGAAGGTGTCCAAATATTATTCCCATATTGTTCAAACCAATGTAAGGAACAATGTTTCTTCCTTTCTTTGTTTTTATTTGTAATGCATGCATAAGATCTAATTAGTTTATGAGTAAACTAATTGTAAAATGATATTAGAAATATCTAATATTGAGTTTAAGAAACTTACAATTTCCACTACAATTGTAAGGAAATCTCTACCTTTTATATATTGCCTTTATATTTGTATGCATCCATAGATCTAAAATAAACCAAATTATTTTGTAATTTGTTAATCTAATTAGTGGAGTCTAATTAGGGTCTATGGACTTTCATGTCGACCATCGGGGAGGGTCGTTTTAAAGTCGGTTAGACTACGTATAAAAGCTCGCCAGCCATAAGAATGAGTCATACTTAAGCCATCTTCTTATTTGGAACTGAGGTTGCTTCGTGAGACTCGCCAGCCGCTTAAATAGGGTGCGTAATGAGGATCGCCAGCAGTTTAAATGGGGCGGGTAAAGAGGCTTGCCAGCCGCTTGCAAAGATATTATATGTGAGAATCTGCATGTCTCTGTCCTCAGGCAAACTCTCGTTTGGGGAAACATATATTAAAAGGAATTTGCGAAACTTGATATATGGAAGACTCTCTTAGGATCAAATCCTTCCGGGGAATTTGCTCGGTTGTGGCGAGCGACATCCTAATGATAAAAACGGGCCCACAGATTGTATATCCGAAAGGTGGGTCCTTGTTGAGATGATAATATCATGTGACTGTGATATACGGATTCGCTGAAAGTCCATAGACCTTAATTAGACTCTTCTAATTAGTTGCTAAATTACTTGTTAATTTAGTATTTAATGATCTATGTAACATGCATGCAAATATAAAGACATTTATATAAAATAAGAAATTTCCTCACATTGATATGGAAATAATATGGGCACAACAAGAACACCTTCTTGTTGTTCTTGAGCTAATAATATGGATGAACAAGAAATCTCCAAACTAGAAGACCTCCTTCAAGTTGCACCAAGATGAACCCAAATAATCTACCCTTATTATTAACTAGATAATAAGATAGATATTATACTACTAATATTATGACTATATTACTACACTAGTAATACTTAGTAAATATTAGTATTTGAGAGTTTTTAGAGAGAAGATGAGTTTTGAGAGAAGTAAAGAAAACAAGCATGAATGAACAAATAAAATGATCAACCATATTGCCCTTTTATAGGCAATATGGCCGGTCCATATGAGCATCACAAGGCTCTCATTTTGCTTATTTTAATCACATGCATTACGGTGGAGTGTTCTCGTATAAGTGATGATTGTATTCTACTTGTTATGTCACTTTCAATTGGTAACTAAAGAGTGTAAACAAGAACAACAATCATCACCAAGTAACTAGCAATCTAACCGGCCACAATGGCCTAGTTTGGTCCATTTTGATTTTTGATATTTGTCTCACAAATACTCTAACAACCCGAAAAGTACCCAATTTTTCTAGTAATATTTCTTAAGGATACTTTTCAGCAAGGTTAAGTTTTTAAAATAGAATTTATTGTTTCGAGTCGTATTTTGAAATTCCGAGTTCGTATTTGGAATTTCTGAGAGATTTCATGAAAAGACCGTTTTTAGTCATCTTTGACTTTTCTTGACTTTTAAGTCGTCTTTGACTTTTCTTGACTTTTTAAAGTCGTCATTGACTTTTCTTGACTTTTAAGTCGTCATAAACTTTTCTTGACTTTTAAGTCATCTTCGACTTTTCTCGACTTTTCAGTCAACTTTGACTTCCGTTGACTTTTCCCGACTCGCCTCATAAGTTTGAAGACCGAAATTTTATTTAAAAAAATAATATTTTTGATTTATTTTTATTTGGATTTATTAAGATTTATCATAATTTAATATAATTATTTTGAATTTATTCGGAATTTAAAGAATAACGTTTACGGTTTTAACCGAACGTTATTTAACTATTCCCGACTCATCGTAAAGCGCGAAACGAAACCGAAACTCGACTTTGGCATGAGTCACGCGCCCAGGTCATCGTTTTCCACTCACATTAGATATTTTAATTCTTTTGATTAAACTAATAATAATATCTAGATATTTATTTACTTTATCGATCAGTTAACGAAAATTACGCAAATCGTTTACAAAACTGACCCGATATCACCCATATCACACGGTTTTTTCCTCTCTCTTTGACCTTGATATTTTCTTTCTTTTCATTACAATAACATAATATCTTGATATTTAATTCAATTAACTTAATATCTAATTAATTACGGTAATATAATTATTATACCGGGTCAATTCCATAACAACAATTTCAAACCCAACTCACTATTTTGCTCTATAAACTCACGGCTCACACACTCCACTTTACTCACAAACAACTTTTCATTTTTCAACAAATCAAATTAAGATCAAAATATCACTTTCTTTAATCGTTCTTGAGCGTTCTTCGCGTTCTTCATCCGTTCTTCATCGTTCTTGAGCAAAACCTTCATAAAACCTTCATTTCTTAATTAAATCCGTCCTAACTTATATTTCTAGGATCTCCTCTTCGCTCTCCATCTCCACGTACGGTTTTATTTCAATTCAGTCAAAATCGTTTTCAAGACTTTAATTATGGAAATTCATATTTTAAGTTCTAATAATGTTTTTCTTGTCATTTCTTATAGGGGAAGACTTTGAAGACGAGTTTGGTGACTCGTATATTTTAGGAGAAGAGTAGAAGACGGGGTTCTTATTTTCTTAGTTCTTATTATTTTGGTGCTACTTGATTTTAGCTAGCTAAGGTAACGATTCCGAGTTACTCGACGGATAAATGTTACATAGCTTTGGTTTTCTTTAGTTTTGGTTCATCTTTAGTGTTTGTTCATATTATTATGATTTTATGATTTTTAGTTAGTAACATGTTAAGTAGTAGTTATTATGGTGTTTTATGATTTTATAACATGTTGGTTGTTCTTGTTATATTTTTATGATTTCTTCATGATGATGATTGTTGTATGATGGAGGGTTAAATTGGTTGTTAAAATGGGTGTTGATTAATTAAAAACATGTTAGAATTAATTTGGAAATTTGGGGTTTTTGTTTGGTGGTGGCCGAATTGGTGGCTGGAAAACCGGTCCAAACCAGGCCGGTCCAGGCCGGGTCAGACCGGTCTGGGTTGGTCAAGGTGGGTCCGGGTCTTGGTCTTTGGGTTGTGTCGATGTTTGATTGTTTAATTGTTGTTTTGACGGGTTTTAAATATGTTAAGCATGCGGGAAAATATTAGGAAGCGGTTTTTAGAATTTTTAGGCAAAACAGCCATTTTGGCCAAATCAGGCCGTGGGGCCCAGTCAGGCCCGTGTCCAGGTCAGCCCAATTCAGCCCGTGGGTCCCACCTTGGGACTCGTGTCGGTTTTTGAGTTATCGTCATTTTTATCGTGTTTTGTAATATTTAGCAAGCGGGAAATATTAATAAGTAAAATATTTAATTAAAAAGGTTTTCATTAAATTATTATTTCTCACATGTTAGAAATTATAAGACGAGATCGTAGTTTAATTTAATATCCTTTTAGTCAAACGGGTTTTGGTATGATAGAATAATTCACATGTTAGAAGTCTTAATAAAATAACATGAAATGAATATGTTGATTTTATGTCTATGTGGAAAAGACTCTGTTTCTAGCCGGTTTGATCCAACGGGTTTTGGTCAAACTAAGATCTAGTCAGCCCCGATTTGACTGATGACCCGTCGCGGGACTCGGGTCGGGGATTTGTCTTCAAGTAAAGTTGTATTTAATTACTGAAGTAGCCTTAGTAGATACGAGGCGATATGATATTTGATTATTATTGATATGCAATTAGTCACATGATAGGATGTTTTTCCCGTGACTGTTTTATTATATGGTTGGTGTCGTGTTGACTAAGTACCCATAGAGAATTATGAGTATATGGCGTCTTGACCATTATAATTCTAAATGAGTATCTTGGACCATGACATTGATAGGTCCGTACTGTCTTTAACGAGTATATAGTTCATGGTTAATAGCTTTTGTGTCCCGGCTTGGTGGGTTTATATCCAAGTCGGGGCATGGCATCCTAAGAGTTCCGCTTTGGGAAGGGAGCCAGCTTAAGTACTAGCCATCTCTGCTTAGGGGGTCGCCGAGTAGAGTGTCTCATAGACGGTTATGTCATGGGACGGGGAACGGAATAGCTGTTGTCGCTAGGTCTGATCAGTCTAGGACTAGGATGTTTTCCTACCTTGTGGTTATAGCCTCGAGTTACAGAATCTTTCTAGTGACTGTCCTAAGAACTTATGCCTGTTTATAGAAGTATCAGTCTTTCATGTTTGTAGGATTCTATGGGTTCTAGAAGGTGAGATGCAAGCCGGCTAGGATTGATAGAGTTTGGATTAACGGTTGTTAACTGATTCACATGATTACGTGTTGATTAGGGGTTGAGGGTATCAGGGCCATGTTACTTGGTAACCGCTGAGCCAGCATACCAGCTTCCCTACCTCGAGTTATATTTTATTATCGAATTCACATGATAGCTTTCATATGATAGGTTCTATGTTAGTTAACTGTTTCATAACATGAAAACCATATCATATATGTTAAGGTTTTGTATTTTCTATATACCATTGCTTTAGTTATATGTTTAATTAAATCGACATTTCGTGGCTGGGAGAACTCGGAGTTACCACACTGACTGTGGCTTCGTGTTAATATGTAATGCGGCATCGACAGGGTGGTGTTGCGCACATATTTGGTGGTACTATGGACGAGCTAGCGAAGCGAAGTATTTACCTATGGGACCTATATTCGGTTCATTAGTTGGTATATTATGTACACACGACTTTTATTTCCGTTATTATACGGGGAGATATGTCGTCACCGCTTGTAATATTTCTTTGTAAAATAATATTTCCGTTTTGTATATGGAACTTTTTATGTCTATGAACCAATCAGTAATTTATTCTCACATTTCGTTTAGTATTTAAATATGTTTTTTTTCTGTTTCCGACCCAAAAATTTGGGGGTGTCACACATGGTCTTCAAAAACAATACCAAACTTCAAGTCCAAAAGACTAATTACTAAATTGAGTGAAGAAGTCATGTAGCAAAACTGTCTTTCACCCTTACACCCTGAATATTTCATGGGAAAAATAATTTTACACACAAATGGTTCATGGACAAGCATTCAAGCATTAAAAATCATCAAACTTATGCTTACTACCTTTCTTAGAGTACAACGACAATCAATCCCATATAGGGTGAATTTAGATCTATCACCAGTAGTTTCCACAAATCACAAAAATATCCTTCTACGAATCGTACTAATAGTCCAAAACATTCAAGTTCTTCCGACCAAGTAAATATACCACAAAACAAAAAGGGTATGGCATCCAGGTAAAAAGGTTAACATGAGAGAAGTGGTAAGGATACCAATGGTAAAGATGGAAGAAGGTAACAAGAGTATTTCAGGAAAAGAAGTTAGATGATAAAGAAGCACTTAGATAGAAGGAAAAGAGCATAATACAATAAGGACGAGAGAATTCAAAGATGAGGAAGAAATACACTTCAATTAGGCTTGTCAACCTTCAAATCTTAGATAGAGGATACTTCTTCTAGGTAACACAATGATCCACCTTAATACGGTAGATACAAACAACATAACATCACTCAACACAATCAACAAACAAGTTAGGACCTAACAAACATCAAGTACACCAAAGACTACCACCTTAGGTCCTTAAATCTACCCATCTCTCATTTATTATTTCAAGGTCAAGTA
>JAIUZE010027191.1:0-18876 GCA_022085475.1 Heliosperma pusillum | reverse complement strand
TCTCCTCTCAGAAAGAGGTGGCTCGGGTGCGGATCCAAAAGCATCTGCATAGTGGGTATCATCTGCAGAATGATAACTACCACGAGAAGGAAAGATCCCGGTTGGGTTGCTGGCTCCAAAGGTCTGATACTCTTCCACCTGGTGATCAGGAAAATCACCTCCATACCCTCCAAACCTCTCTACGCCATAATCGGTTCCACAATAATCAGGTCCGGTTCGCGGCACACCTGCACCATAAGCAGCACCATACCTCCCTTCGGGCCAAGTATAAAAAAACGGGTGGGGGCCCTCGGGTCTAATCACACCTTGCCTAGAAAAGTGGTCATATATGGGGTGCAAAGCAAGCTGTTGGTCGGACTGAATTCTATTGACGGACAATGTTAAAGCTTCAAACATGGCGGCTACATCGCCCTCGGCATGGGTCGATTGAGAGGATGATCCAACCTCAGGGCGGCTGGATCTAAGCTGAACAGGGGGGGTCAATGGGAGTAATATCCCCAACAGGAAGGTAGTAGGTAGGTCGAGCTAAGATAGCCTCACCCTCTTGAAGTGGAGGTCGCTGCCGAAGAAATGGAATTTGCTCTACCTCGGCGGTCAACTTGATCGAGTCACGGCCAGCAATCCTCCAAATCATATGGGGGTGAGAAGCGCGAAACCAGTTGAGCTGAACAAAGTATGCATAACCTAACCCATTTCCCATCTCGGTGGGAGGTGTAGTCAATGCCTGAAGGTCGGTGGTGGCTTGGTTAAAGCCACAAACTCTCATAGCTAGGTGAGTAATAAGACCTCCATAGACAATGGCAGTGTTCTTGGGATTAACAGCTTTGGTCAACTGAACAGCAAAATGATACGGAACACTAACAGACCATGGTTCATCACCATCCACGTTCAAAAATCCTCCTAACATTTCTAACTCTACTCGGCTCACCAAATGAGGTTCAGCACGACCCAAAAAGGTCCATCCCATGAATCTTTGATAGATTCTAATGGCGGGATGATGGATATGTTGGTGTGGGACATGGTCCCAACAAGAGACAGGGTAAGTCGAAATAGCACTCCAAAGAAGGCTAACATTAAAGCCTTCCGGAGGTGAGATAACAGTGTTTTCAGTGGTGAGACCAAAATAACCAGCAAAGTTCTCCAAGTTCATACTATAATCATCATTGAACAAACGAAACCAAACTTGAGGCATAGTGTTTCTATTTCTAGACCGATGCAACTCGAAAGAGCTCAAAAATTCAAGGGTTAATTGGGGGTAAATCTCATAGCTAAAATTCATGCTAGCAGTCATACTTAGATCCCTAAATAACACTTTAACATGCTCAAGAAGTTTCATATGCCTTAAAAAAGAAACATTGAGGAACTTGGTAGCCCTCATACCTTTGCTTTTAAGAACGCACCATTTTTGCCATTGCTCATGTGAGCTAAACTCTACATCCGGGAAGCTAGGATCATGCATATCATTCCCTTGATTTTCGGGTTGTTCATTAGCTTCAAGCATTTCAATATCTTCCTCTTGTGCTCTACTACTCTCTCCTTGAGTGGAGGTTCTTGCCCTCTTTGATTTCCTTAGTGTAGGTGCCATTTTCTACAAATAACTAGTATTAAAACACTTCATTCATAAACATAAGTGGATAGCATAAGTGTTATAATACTAAGCTTTAAGCACAAATTCAAGTGTAGTGACCTTAGTAAAACATTGTCATGCTATCTTTTAAGCACAAATGGATGTTATAAGCATAGCAATATGTTAATTAGGTGAGCAACATATACTTGAATGAATTTGGCTACTACCTAAAGGTACCAATGCTAACTTAACATGACAAGATCAGAAGTGCATAGTATAAAGCATGAATTCAAGCATCATACTACCACCTAAGCATAAGTTGTTAACATATAGCAAAGATGAGTATCCTAATTTAGCTAATGGGCATCCAAATCAAAGTAATCATCCTAATTAATCACTAAAATTCACTCTATAGCATGTAAGAATCACTAGAAATCCAGTTTTAACAAGTTTTGCAATCAAAATCAAGAACCCCCAAATTGGAGTTAGGGTTTGTTTATGTTGGATTTCTGAAAAATATAGAGAGATTGAAGTAACTAAAGTAGAAATAACTTACTTGATGATGTTTAGTAGTTGCCCTTGATGAACTATAGGAACAAATTTTGCAAGAATAGACTAAGAATTAAGGGTTTTGAGAAAATTTCAGCTTTGAGATTGAAGAACACGGGTATAAGGTAGCAAGCAAAAGGGTAGCAAATGGGTTTTATAGAAGAAAATAGAGTACAACACGAAACAGACCATTTACCCGATCGGGTAGACATGGATCCGATCGGGTAAGTTCGCTGATCCGGATTTTGTGTCTTTTTTCTTTGCCACTTGCTCTTATCTTTTGGCTATGTCTTTGAACATATTTACTAACCTTAGTAATCTTGACAACTTGTGCCAAGGATAGCTTCGTCTTGTCTCAATAGGTCCTCCGATTCTAAGTACGAAAATCTATTGACGAAATATGCATAATAACAAGTAAAACGAAGAAAATGTTCCTAACTATTACAACATAAAATCCAAAAATAGAGTCCAAATAAAATAGTCCAAAATAAAATCATTGTCTAATAAGTAAAAGAGAAAATGCATAAAGAAGAAAGAAAAGAAAAAGACGGGTTGCCTCCCGACAAGCGCATTTTTGAGTCATGCTAGACTTTGTTGTTCTATCCCCCCTTAAGCCTTATGAAGGGATTTTAGCTCCTAGTAGCTGGATTCGTCCTTGAATTTCCACATTTACCTCTTTGCCAACACCCATGGCAATCTCATTCTTCATGCTTCCGCAGCTTTGAAAGCCTCTAGGTCGCCATCTCCAACACTCAACACATCCCCCTTTTTGTCAAAGGTGGCACTCGATCCATCTATTTCAAATGTGATCTTTTCTCCCTTCACATCAATACAAGCTCCAACCGTATTTAGGAAGGGTCTCCCTAATATGATATGGTCATCCCTTTCTCCCTTTGAAAATATTACATAAAAATCGACGGGGATGAGGAAGTACCCAATCCGTATTGGGACATCCTCCACAATTCCTGCCGGAGTATGCATAGATCCATCGGCAAGTTGAAGGCTAGTACTAGTGAATTTAATTTGTATAGGGCAATGCTCATGATAGACATCAAAAGGCATGACGCTAATTGAAGCTCCTAAGTCACACAATGCACCTCTTACCTTATGAAAACACATTGTGAAAGAAATGTTGAAACAACCTGGATCTTTAAGTTTGGAGGGAATAAGGATCATCCCTTCTTCAAGGTTAGGTTCCTTGTGATTATCCTTGGTTGCTTCTTTTTCCTTAGATATCTTGCCAATCCTTGCTTCTAACTTTGAAAAAGCTTCGTTTGTTGCCAACGTTGCCTCTTCAATCATTTCTTCCAATTTCCCTTGTGCTTTTATCATTGACATGATCAAAGCTTCGAGACGAGATGTCTCCTCATGTGTAGGGGTTTTGGTTGGTTTGGATAACGTTGGATTGTTGCTAAGTTCATGGGGTAACCTATAAATTGTCTCCTTACTCTTTCCATTCCCAAGAGGGTGATCACAAGGTTTGTCACTAATCATGTCAATTGTGACAATTGATGGCACGTCTCTCTCTTGGGTATTATGACTAGAACTCGATGGGGTCAACTCCTCCACTCTCGTTTGGAGAGATAAAATGGCTGATTTGAGCGAGTTTAGGCTAGAAAGGAAGTAAGAGCTCATGTTATGTTGGGTTTGGGTTATCTCCCTTAACTTGACATCTATTTGACCATTTTGAAAAGGTGGGTATTGTGGTGTATGAGTAAGTTGGGTTTGATGAACTTGTGGGTGGAAAGGGTTTAAGGGTGTGAGTTTGTTCCCACATCGTTGAGGTACATGCCCTATCCCACCACAAAGTTCACATGGTGTTGTTATTGAGGTAAATGGATTGAAAACTTTGGGGCGATATAAAGTAATTTTTGGGGTGGTTTCGTTGGATTGACTAGGACAAGCTAAGGAAATTGTAGTGTCAACTTCATTTGAAGTCCCCACTCGACTCTTCTTTCGCTCTCCCCCATTGGTTTGTGAACCTTCCCCTCTTTCATTTTGTGATTTAGTTGATAGGTTTGACAAATTGGTTCTAAACCTACGGTGAAAAGCGACGACAATCTCTTCCCACTGCATAGGTCTTGTGGCTTCCTTTAAGCGACGGGTGAACCACCATTTGGCTTCTCCCTTTAGTGATAAAGGAAAAAGTGTTTCTCTAATTTCGTTTTGGATGATTCCCTCCCTCACAATGTTTTGACAAAACTCACAAAAGGTTTGAAGATGGTGTGACGGGTTTTCGTTTGGTTTTCCTCTAAATTGGTTACCCTCGATGAGAGCAATCAAAGTCAAATGGACCCTTAGGATCCCACTGGCGAGCTCAAAAACCCGGTACCTTAGATCTTCCCTTGTTAGCACCATTTTTATCAACCTCCAAGAAAAACACAAAAGAGAAAGTTAGTAACGATTTTAGGTACGATTGCACCTAGAAATGGTAGATTAAATAAAAACCAACAATTCATAAATAAACAAAACCGTGCTCCCCGGCAACGGCGCCAAAATTTGGTCGGTTCTGTCGCGGTCCCGAAACAAAAATAATTTACCCAGACTAAGCTAACAACATAAGGAATGTAATTAGGGAAGTAGGGTGTCGATCCTCAGGGAGTACGTGTTACTTATGAATTGCTATGGATTGGTTTTCATTTAGAATCGAGTCACTTGAGTTGATTGTCTAAACTACTAACATAAAATAAAATGACAAGTATATAAATGACAATATGTAAAGAACAATTATGTAAATTACAAAATAAAAACCCAGAACAGACTACTTACCCGATCAGGTTGTCACGTACCCGATCGGGGAAGTCCTCTGATCTGAATATTGACAACTAAATTCTATCTAAAGACGGTATTTAAATGACAATATTGAAAGTATAACTAACTAAACTAATAAACTAGATAATAATAATAAAATAAAACTATCTAAGAATGAAAATGGAAAGACGATAAAATAAACTAACTAAGCAACAATAAAATAAACTATCTAAAACGGTAAAGTAAACTATTTAATCGAATTGAAATAGCGAAAGAGAAATACATGTAAAACTAATTAAAAGTCTCATAGATACCAACATTAGAATTACTATCATTGTCTAGGCCCTGTAGCGGTATATTCCTTCCGGATTCGTACCGACCTTTTAGTGGGTCCTAACGTCCTTTTAGCATGGTTAAGTCACTAAACCCCTATTGGTAGTCCTAATTCCTATTCCAACTCTCGCTATAAAGATAGAAATGACTAATACAAACAATTGCTTATGGCCACTAAACAAAGTTATAGAATTTGACACGACCAAAGGAAGAAACAATTTAGATGGTTCAATTGGTAACTACTCTTCTTTTAATTCATTTAACTCGTAAATCATTTCAAATATTACAACTCTATTTATTTTATTTACACAATGATAATTTTACAATATTAGAATTAATCTAATTTATATGATTATCTGATTAAGTAAATTAGCAAGAAAAAGATGTACGAAATTAAACTATGAAATATAAATACTAAAGTGATTATGGTGATTATGTTAACAATGATTCTAATGACAATTTTTAGGATTATTTGATTAGGTAAATTATAAGGTGACATGCTAAACAATACTTTGGTTTTAACTAGATTAATTTTAGTTTGATTTCCTATTAACAACAATATTATGAAAATGATACTAGTGAGATTATAATTCATGATGACTAAAATTGCATAAGTAAATCAAGATTAGAGAATTACCGAATTGGAATAAGAGTATATAAGAATGAAAGTAAGAACAAATATCCAATAACAAAAGCTAAGTAAACACTAGAGAAATACTAAGAAAACTATAAAAACTTGTAAGAAAGTATGCTAAGGATGATATGAAAATGTATATGATGATAGTAGATAATTGGATAAAAAGATGATGCTTGGATGATTGCATGATCATTGACTTTTATAGGGATGCATGGCTGCTGATCCCTCCTGCAAATTCGTACCCTAGTCAAAGCATTAAACCACCCATTTAAGCTCGGATTGAAGAAGAGCCAAGTAACGTCTTCTTGCAGAAATACCCGATCGGGTATTATGCAATCCGATCGGGTTTTTGTGTAATTGGAATTTTTCGTCTTTTCATCTTATGCACGGAATCCTATGCCTTGGTCTTTGGTCAATGCACTACGGAATTGGGCTTGGGCTGATCTTTCTCTTGACTTGGGTTGAGGTTTCATCTTAAAGTTCAAAGCCAAAATCCAAATTGAGTCTATTCGAGGAAAGATGTAGCGGAATCGTAATCAAATCGTGAACTGGCTATCATCAATTCCTTGAAAACTCGTATCCTAGTGTCTTTGCTCCATAAAGTAGGAAAATATAGCAAAACCGCTTCATCTCCTATAAAATGAGTCAAAACACGCAAAACAACTAGAATAGCAATATTAGCTCGTTAATCACTTAACAAAGTGCATAAATCGTATAGAAATCGAGCTAAAACGGGGGTTAAATCAGTACAAAATATCACTTATCAATGCACTAAGCATACCGTTATAATGCATGTATAAATGTGTATAATCTATACATGATCACCATTTTGTAAATAAAACTATGACGAACTTCTCAAAAAATAAAATCTTTTTCAAAACTGTAACGCATTTTTAAAGGCGGCCTAAAGTAGCGCAAAATGAGTCGAAACTCTGCTCAAATATCCAGTCAAAATCGTCTTTTCTCCACTTCGAGTCACCATTCCTACAACCACACTACTGTTGCTTAGGACAAACATTTCAAATCTTGTCATTTTCAAAACTCACTTAGCACCTAGGTAGCACCAAAACGGACACGGACACGGACACGACACGGACACGTGATACGGCATCTCGTGAAATTTAGGACACGGGACACGGCATTTAAATTTAATAAAATATATATTTTATAGTTATAAATAACGTACGATTTTATTTTTGTATTAGTATTTGATATTAAATGTAAATAATTGAAGGTAAAATTTGACTGAGTATAATTTATTCTCATTTCCCACCCAAAATCATCTTCTAATCAATCTCTTTTAATCTTACAACCTCTCATTCCTTCTTTATAGGTGTCCGTGTGTCCGACACGGTGTCTGACACGGGACGGCTAAGCAAGAGGAGTGTCCGTGCTACCTAGCTTAGCAAAGTGGCCCACTCCCACTTCACAAGTCGAGTCCTTTTGAGTAAATGTGCTAGAATGGTTGATCGTGTTTTGATTCGTCGTCGGTCTCTTGCTTCAGTTTTCAAGATGCCGGGAACTAGTCAAGCAAGTGTTAATCTAGCCGAGCCAAACCCGAATGGTAATGATCTAATCCTAGCTGCACTCATCCGTCTCCAAACAAGTGAAGACCAAGCTTATGCTCGCCTCAATGCCATTGAAGGCCGAATTGTTTAGAAACTATGCTTTCTTCTGCAGACATTCTTGATGCTAGTGTGCATGATAACCATCCACCCTTTGTGGGACAACCAGAAGTCGATCCCCCACCAGTTCTTACTGAAGCTGAAAAGTGACTCCAATACCTGGAGGAGCAACTAATGTACCTTAAGGGGGATGACATCTACAGGGAAAATAATCGCAAATATGAAGCTGTAAGTACTTAATTGCCAACCAACTTCAACATGACTGACATCCCAAAGTTCAAGTGACACGAGAAACCTTTAAATCACATTCGTACCTTCAAAGATTATATGTCTATCAAAGGCATCAAACCCGAGATGTTCTTAAGGATCTTTCTGTCATCTCTCGACACTATTCCTAAGCAGTGGTTCTATTCTCTGGAACATAAGAAAATTGAAACCTGGGATGATGCCGTAATCGAGTTCGCCAAGCAATACGCATCTAGATGAAGCTACTCTTGTGGAAAATTTCGTGGACAATTTGAGACCCGTTTATGCAAACCACCTGAGATACCAAAACATAAAGTGTTTCAAAGACTTAACTGTGCTAGGAACAAGAGTTGAGGACGACATCTGAAAGGGGCTATTTGTCTTCACTATATTAGCATTTGTTAATAAATAGGACCATCCTACTCCTCTTTGAGTTGCCAAAAACCGAAAAGAAAAAAAGAACACAAGTACTTTTTATTAGTCGCTTGTTCTACTTTTTACCCTTAATTAGTAGAATAGACTCAAAATACTTTAGGTTGTATCTCTTTAGTATAGATCACTCGACCTCTTAGAATAAGCCTTAATGAGGGCGTGCATTTACCACCTTTCCATACCTTGTGGTGTGAAAATTACTTGATCGCCGTGTCTCTAGGTGACCTCTAGGTTTGGAGACTCCATTTTCCTACCCGATTCGTCAATTCCTATATTTCATATGACTACCAGATAAAGACAAATTGCATACCATGCCAAACAATTTAATACCCTTACCATGGGTGCTAGAAAACTAGCTCACTCGAGGGTCAAACCAAATTTGTAGTGCAATCGTGCCTAAAACTATCAAAAAACAAAAAAACAATCCAACTACTTCAAATCAAAAGTCTCAAATATTTTCAAAAATTCACGAGACAAGACAAAAAAAATCATGTCAATCAATACATATTCAAAGTGCCAAAAATCAAAAAATCTCTCCAGTCAAAATCAGATGAATCAATTTGCAGTTACCATATCTCCATGACCTTTGGGACGATCCTTTCATTCATTTAGGTGGTGAGAGAGATACACAGATCTCCAGTGTCTTCTAACACCATTAGAACCTTCCACTCTATTCCATTTTCTTCACCCTTGTTTAGCATCTGAGAATTCGATGAATGTACACTAAGCTTATACGGTCACAAAAGTATTTTGTTTCTATAGTATTAGTTTTGCGTAATTCGTCGAGCTTGTTACTGTAAAGAGGGCAAAACTCATTCAAATTCTCAGGCAAAACACAAAAAATGTGCCTCGAGTAACCCACGTTCCGCTCGTGCGAGACGAAATAAAACCAGTCCCTGGCCAGTTAAAATTAATGTCGCTATGCTCTTGCATTTTGACATTTGGATATCCTCATGTCATCAAATAAACTGAATTGTACTTCTTTTAGGAGTGAGTAAAAAGCACAAGCTACCTTTTTGTAATTTCATTACAAGTTCTTGCTTCGAACGATTATTCTTTTACATTTTTTTTCGAACTACGCACATGGTTTAATTTCATTTTTTTAATGAATACGTAGGCAATCTCTCACAGGAGTCAACCCCGTCATTATTTTAAATGTAAATAGAAGGACATCTGCGTTTGCATTTGAAATTCGATAAGAATAATAAAGGAAAATCTCATGAGTTTCTTAACTAACTTTAAATAGGATTTCCTAATCCTTGTCGGGTTCGCTTTTCGAAACGGAAGTCGACATGTCCGCCAAATGAGCACACTTATTCATTTTCTTTCATTTTTTAGGGGAATCATTTCACTTCTCTTTCTTTCCATTCTTTCAAACACTTACACATTTATTTTAAAATTCTTTTTTAGGGGGTAGCCCTCCCTACTATACGGTCATTTTTGCATTATTTTGCCATTTTCGGACGCTTTATTTTCATATTGCGTCAGTTTAGACCACCAATATGCTACGTGTAAATTATGTAAGTTCTATGTGAATTTCGGCAGCATAACGGCAGAAAGTGTCGCTTACCAAACCTATTTTTAGACAAACCTGCAGGAAGAGAGAACACCCAACAGCAAAGGCACTCAGGCCATCAGATACAATCAAAAGGAGGCATATACATCAAACTGGGGGCTCTCGCCCGAGACAAAGTCAAAATCCAAAATGTACAAAAACAATCCAAAATGTACAAATCAACAGCTAAACAAAAGACAACTAATCCTCTTCGCCACCCAGTTTGGCTACAGTCGCCTCAAGAGCGGCGATCTCAGCGTCCCTGGCCTCCAGCTCCCTCAAAAGACGAGCCGTCTCCTCCCAAGACTCTGCCAACTCCCGTTCCAAGTCTCTCTGTGAAGAAATGCCTCATTTAAATCATTTCATTTCAAAATACAAAAGAAACAATAAAATGGAAAGGGAATGAGAGGTTCATACCTGTCGATCTCGACCATCTAAGAGCGCCTCGATGGCCGTAGCCCGCAGCCGGTTGGCCACCCTCCACAACGCTACGTGCTTAGACGGTGCCACCTATATTCAAATGTCAAATAAGGGTCCAAGCAAATGCATTCTTATGCAATGAAAATAATAAAGATAGCCAAAGTTAGAGGCTTACTCTCCAGCACCTCGGGTTAAGATAGGGGCTCGACGCCTGCCACCTCGATCTCCTGCAAAGATCAAATGGCTCTTTAATTGACAATCGTTCGTCACTTTTCAAATCAATTAAAAAAAAAGCAATGCTTGGGACCCCCTTTCGGACATACAATCCGTGGGCCCGCCTTTTATCATCAGGATGTTGCTCACCACAACCGAGCAGATCCCCCAGAATGATTCGATCCTGACAGAGTCTTCTGTATATCCAGTGCAGCAGTACTCTGCAGATTTCTTTCAATATATATGTTTGCCCGACGAGAGTTCGCCTGAGGACATGGACATGCAGATTCTCACATATGATATCTTCAAACGGTTGGCGAGCCTCATAACGCACCCCATTCAACGGCTGGCGAGCATCATAACGCACCTCATTCAAACGGCCGGCGAGCCACATATTGCACCCCATTCAAACGGCTGTCGACCTCATAACGCACCCCATTCAAACGGCTGGCGAGCCTCACAGCGCACCTTATTCCAAGTAAGAATATGCCTCAAGTACGACTCCTTCTTATGGCTGGCGAGCATTTATACGTAGTCTAATGGACTTTACACGACCCTCCCTGATGGTCAACAGACTTTAAAATGTTTCCAACGACAGGTCCTTGGTTCAGACTCTTTGAGCCGCCTCTCATCACCATAGCCGTCAGGTTGTAATCTTCTATTGACCTGGAGGCTATAGTTTGACTTTTGCCTAGTCCAAGCGTTAGTCAAAGTGGGGGCTCTGTAGATACCTCAGTTCGGCACCTTCCGCCAACCACCCAGTGATGATTGGGCTGCATGTTTGGTACGCGAAACGAATTATGACAATTTGTAAGTTTATCGTCAAGTGATAGCGTCATCTACGCACCGGTACGGTCGTTTTGACACTCATTAGAGTTCATTTGGAGTCCGGGTCAAATACCGCTTCATTTTCTAGAAACCGTTTTAAAATGCCGAGTCGGAGTGCTCTAAAATATTCTGAATGTTTATTAAATCTTCAAATTCTATCTTTTTTGGTAAAATATATCTCGTATCTTTTCCAAAGGAAGTATAGTTCTACCACAATTCCATAATAGAAACGTGGAAATCTTTCTTCCGCAAAAGGAAACCTCTAGAGAAATAACGCAGCAGGTGTTGCGTCTATTTGGAGTATCGCAGCTTCTGCTGCACCACTTTTCCAGCCTGTTTTCTCCGTTTTCACAATATTTACGTGATTTCTTTTCAAAGTTTGAGTTATTCCAAAACTCTTCATATTTTCTAGTATAAAAGGAAAGTTCCGATCTCACTTTTTGGCACACGAGTGTTCCGCCCTTCTCTTCTCTCTTTGCATTCTAGACTTTGCTCTAAGCTTTTGACACCTACGTGCTTGATCAATCGACCACGTAAGCTCAGATCCTTCTGGGTACCCGTCACGTTGCATGACCGACCAATTTGACCACTACACAATCAATTAAATCAATCAATTTAGATCCTCTAACGAGAGCCCTTTCTACGTACATTAGAGTTGAGCAATCACTAAACGTTAACTTAGTTAATCTCGTTTCGTCAAACATGTAAGTCTGAGGGTGTAAATCACATGTTTTATTTATATTTATTTTTTTCTGCTCAGTTAATGTAAGATTCAAGTCAAAAGTATGTTCAAAACCGATTTTTTAAAACAAAACCTTTTTAGCAGACATCAAACGTCGAGAAGAAACGCAGTAGCACCTGTGCCTCCTAGAAGGATTGTAGCGCATGTTGCGCCTCTTCCAGTCGTAACTATACAAAGAAATGTTAACTACTCGCGATTCTGGCTTCACAGTCAGAATCCAGCTCAAGTACAGACTCAACGAGCCCTGCGCCTATCCGTAGGACGCAGCTGTTGCTGCGCTTGTTCTGGGTTGACTTTTGTCCCTGAACTTCCATTCTCGCTTTGACGTAGCTTTAATTACGTAATTTACTAACTATTAGTCGTAATATCGTTCCTAATCTGTCTTTTAGTTTTCTAATCTTTTCCTTTTCTTCAAATCTCCGTTTCGAATATATTTCTGGCGTGGATCCTATAATCCGTTGTAATCTTATTTAATCATTGTAACTGTATGATTTTGATTCTCTCTCATATTTAATTAATTCTAAATCTCCAATTTCGACATAATTGAGTGCTAATTACATGTTCATCGACATAGTCTAATTCACATGCTAGCATTAAAATATTGGATGTTGCATTGCATGTATATAATCGATAACATATCAAATACGACCGATTTTCCTAATCATTAGTAGAGGCCTCTATTGAGGCGGGCATGATTAGGTTTTCGATTAAAGAGCTTCCTAATACATACCCTCACCCCTTACTCCAGATCTCTGTGAACATCCGTGTTCCTTGGCTTCCACGAGAGTTAATATAGACATAGAATGCTAAGGGTAACGAGTTCTTAGTGTTCATGTAATTATTTTATGTCTTGACATGGCATAAAGTATTCGAACGGTTCCAATTTCCCATAAAAATTGGTGGCGACTCCACAAATGCAAATTTTTAGGCTTGTCCTCCCAAGCGCGCCCCTCCGTGGTCCCCCCGTGTACCACACTCTATTAGAGCAACTTGAAAGAAACCTATCCCATAGCCTCAACCATCATCAAACGTCACGTAAAAAGCCTTCCTAGTACTCTTCTAATACTCAGGAACAACTCTCAAAGTTCACACGCGAGAGTAGGTGACGATTAGAGCAATAACTTGATCTTCTTTTCACATTTTCTCCTGTTCTGAACATCATAATTTATCGTCCATTTTTAGTCAAATTAGAGTAATTTTTTTCTCCGTTGTTTGCTAAAAATCAAAATTTTGGAGTCCCACGATTCAAAAACATCTTTCTGAACGAAATTTGAGTAAGAAACGAAGTCGTGGTGTCGATCTCAAAACTGTTGCGCGAAAAGATCAAAACCGCGAAACCGAGTTTGAAAAACGTCGAAGACGTACCCTTGGGTAAAATGTTGGAGTAAGTGTCCTCCATAATAGTGCGCCACATAATAAATCTCATTAAGGAATATAATTGGGATATTTATTGACTATATATGTATGATTAGTCAGTTGATTAACGTAAATCAATAACGGTTGGTTGACTAGAGTTTGACGTTATTGTCGTATGACGGCGGTGATCAACTGATCCCTTTCGGTCACACCTATAGGATGAAACCCAAATAGTAACTAATTATTTGTATATGATACAGTTGATTAGTCCATTATATATATTTGATATATATATACGAGAGTTAATAGTTAGAAATTGAGTTAGGAACTCAAGTTCGATTAAGTTTATTTTTCAATTATGCGATAATTGACTAATAAATTTATATCTTATTTTAATATGATTAAATAAGATCTAGTTTAGTGATTAATCGTTAATTTACTAAATTAGTTGAGGTTTTACATATATTTTGAGGTAGCGCTAATTAGTTAATTATATTTATAAGGAGTTGTAAAATAAATTAACTAAGCATTGTGAGACCCATTATATATTGATATAATGGTAAAATATCACTTAAATGTTAAGTACATATTATTTATTTAATTGTCTCATATAATTGTTATATGATCAAATTAACACTTAATTATATAAGATAATTAAGCATATGATTTATAGTATTTGTTAGACAAATATCAAAATTTAAAATGGACCATACAAGGCCACATGTGGCCGGTCAAGTTGTAGTGGAGGGTGATGGTGGTTGCTCTAGTTCATGCTCACAAGTCACATGTGATTATGACATGAATAGTGTACCTAAAATCATTTCACTCAACACTACACTCCACCACTTTGCATGTGAATTAAAATAAGCAAAATAAGTGCCTTGTGAGGGCTATATGGACCGGCCATAGTGCCTATAAAAGGGCACTATGGTTGTTCATTTTGTGTTGTTCATTTTGTGTTGTTTATTCTTGCTTATTTGCTTTATTTTTCTAAAATCCTCTCATCACTCTAAAACTGTCATATACTAACATTCACTAAGTATTACTAAAGTAGTAATATATTCTAATATTAGTGTAACTTTTCTTATTATCTAGTTAGTAATAAGTTAAGTTTATTTGGGTTAATCTTGGGTGCAATTTAAAGGAGATCTTTTAGTTTGAAGATTCTTGGAGGATCATCCATATTATAGCTCAAGAACAACAAGAAGGAGTTCTTGTTGTGCCCATATTATTTACATTTCTATGTGAGGAAATTTCTTCTTTTATATATAATGTCTTTATATTTGCATGCATGTTACATAGATCATAAAACACTAAATTAACAAGTAATTTAGTAACTAATTAGAGGAGCCTAATTAAGATATATGGACTTTCATGTGGTATCAGAGCTAGCTTGTAGCATGCATGTTTATTTTGGACATTTTTATTAAAAGTTATAAGATAACTAAAAAATCAATAAGCTTGTAGCATGCATGTATACCTACTGACTTCAAAATGTTTGTGGTCAAATTTCTGGTTTTAGGGATTAATTTGCTATTTATTTTGAGTTTTGGCTTTTAAACCGAGTTAATATGCATATTTGATGTTAAACGTTAACTTAATAGTTGCATGTTGATTCTGGCCATGAAATTTTAATATGATCTCACATGCATGTCTTACATATTGTATGTAAACTTTCATGACTTTTAATTAATTATTCCATGTTTATTGATTTTTATAAGATAAAAGTCGATAATATGAGATTATAATGTTCATAAAACTGAAACGTCCTTTTCTGGTCATGAAATTTTTTGGTACATTTTAAATTCTCATTTTTATCATTTTGGTTAAATTTCATATTTTATTTCACTGTTTTAATGTATTTAAATATTTAATGGTTTTTATTTGATAAAACCGTTAAATACAAAGCTATTTGTTCATAAAATTAATTTAAATTTTTTGGACAAATGTTTTTTATTTTTTGAGTTCCTGGAAAGGTTCCAGAATGTACAAAAATTTTGGTTTCAAATTTTTATGATGTTTATATTTTATTTTGGGTTTATTTCATAAAAGTTATTATTAAACCGCTATATTTAGCTAATAAAATCAAATCGATTTAATTAATGACCAACAAAATTAGTAGCGACTAATTTTGAGTTCTAAAATAGTTTAGATAATTAGTTTGAATTTAAATGAGATTTAAATGTTGATATTGATTTTTAATGGTTAAAAAATAATAAATCTCGTAAAATCGAGCTACAATGAGCATGAATGTGTTTAGGTTGATTTTGGCATGAATTTTGCAGCAATTTATTTTATTTATAGTTGAATGAATGAATGTCATTTATTTAATAATTTATGCAAATTTTGTACCTAGTATGGCCTAGTTATTTTTAATCGTTATTACCCGAAATGTAAGGGAATAATGGTTTGGTTGTAATTTTATTGCGATCTCGTATCGCCGGTTTGTAATAATTAATAATTTCATTTTATAGAACAAATGTATAATAGGAATTTATATATTTGTAATTATTTTATGAAGACTGGTGACTCCCTCAACACGGTGCCATTTTTGGAAGGCGTTCCAAGTGAAGAGGTAAGGGACCAAGGGGTTGGTTTCCGAATTTGTAATTATCTAGTTAATTTGATTAGCTAGGTGGCCATACTAGGATTTTTCGTTGCTTGGTTTCTTGCTTTATTTCCGCTCATGCCAAAATCGTCACACATGCATTTTATTTTTCCGCTATTGTCAATTCAACGTTAGTCACCTGATTTAGTTCACTTATAGGGAATTAATGACTAAATTGACAAGATCTCTCACATATTTAAAAAATTGATATTAGCCTTACCAATTAGTAACATCTATGAATCCCGTGTTCATTAGGGCTACCACACTCGTGGGTCCCTTTTTACCTCGGGTAAGTAAGGTGATACGATCACAAGCCAAAATTGGATTGGACTCAACGAGATAAGCGTTATCATGGGACTAGGAGATGGATTTAGTTGAAATCCGTCAAACAAGAGTTCTAAGGGTAGAATTAGTCAAGTAATGACTTACCATTTTTAGATAAAGGTAGCATATGATGACTATTTTTTTTTTAAAGATGGGTCTTGGAATCATTTATATAATTTAGTGAGGGGTCATTATATAAATGCTAAACTTGTTAAAATGTTTTTCAAGAAAATTATTATAACAATGAATGTTTATATATTTCTTTTTGTTGTAGTAACCATATTCGCACAATGTCAACTTCATCAAACAACGCAACCTTGGGTAAGGACTCATGGTTAAGGTCTGTCATGGACAAATGTGTCCTAAAAGATTACGGTAGTAACTTCGTTTAATGGGAATCAACGATCAAGAGCGCCGCGATATCTGATAACGTGCTTAGCTACTTGGTCGAAGAGCCCTCCACCGAACCCGGATCAAAATCGACCGCGGCGGTTCGGGCCGAGTATAACCTTTATTTGAAGGTTGCCAATGACGTCAAGAATGTCTTGATTTGGTCAATCTCAGCCAAACTCAAACTCCAATTGATATCTCTCGATGCATATGGGATATTCACGAGGATAACATCGATGTTTTCGCAAGCCCCTAAAATTCTCCAATATGAGGCGGCTACGAAATTCTTTGAGACTAAGCTCGAAAAGGGCCAAAAAGTTGGCCCAAACATGCTCAAAATGGTTGAGAACGCCGACACCTTAGAGCGTCTAGGGTGCAAGAATCCTAAGGAGCTAGTGGTGGGAAGAATTCTTCATTCACTCACACCAAAGTTCACCCAATTTAGGGTGAACTACAACATGAATGGCATGGAAAAGAGTTTCCTTGAACTCCATGCACTCCTCACCCAAGCGGAGAGGGACATGGAGGCTAGTGGGAGTGAACCCAAGGATGTTCTTTCAATGAAATTGAAGAACATGAGCCTTGGAGTGAAGAAGGACAAAGGAAAGGGTAAGACTCTTTTCAAGAAAATTAGCAAGGGAAAGGGCAAGGTCTTTATGAAGCCCAAGCCCAAAGTCAACAAACACCCGGACGCGGATTGCTATTATTTTAATGGCAAAGGGCATTGGAAACGCAATTGCCCCAAATACTTGAAAGACAAGAAAGACGGTTGTGTGACAACGTCAGGTAAAATTCTTTCATCACTCTATATTATAGATATTAACTTTGCTAGTACATATTCTTGGGTATTTGATACCGGTTGTGGTTCTCACCTTTGTAATCATGTACAGGGGCTGAAGGACGCGCAAGCACTAGCCAAGGGTGACGTGGACATGCGCATGGGAAATGGAGCTAAGGTAGCCTCTGTTTCCGTGGGCACCTACGTTCTTCTTTTGCCTAATGGTTTAGAGTTGTATTTAAATAATTGCTATTATGTACCAACTCTTACCAAGAACATTATCTCCATTTCCGTGTTAGACATGGAAGGTTTTTCTTTTTGTATTAAGGACAATCGTTGTAATTTTTCGTTTAATGAAATGGTTTATGGCGAGGCCATTTCTATTGGAGGTATTTATGTTCTAGACATTGCAAAAGAGGTCTATCATGTAGAAAACAAGAAGCTCAAAACAGGTGAACCTAATCAATCATACCTTTGGCATTGTCGTTTAGGACACATAAACGAACGACGCATAATGAGACTTGTTTTATCCAAAGTACTCAAACCATTCGATTACGAATCTTATGGTGTATGCGAATCTTGTCTTCTAGGCAAGATGACTCGTGCTCCTTTTACGGGAAAAGGGACACGAGCAAGTGAAGTATTAGGCCTTATACATACGGATGTGTGCGGTCTAATGACTATCCAAGCTAGAGGTGGTTATCACTACTTCATTACTTTTACCGACGACTTGAGTAGATATGGATATGTCTACTTGATGAGGAACAAAAGTGATGCTTTTGAAAAATTCAAAGAATTTCAAAATGAAGTAGAAAACCAATTGAATAAAAAGATTAAAGCCCTACGATCCGATCGTGGTGGTGAATACTTGAACAATGAATTTGATTCACACTTAAAAGATTGTGGTATAGTATCACAATGGACTCTTCCTGGCACACCTCAATTAAATGGTGTGTCCGAAAGGAGAAATCGAACTTTATTAGATATGGTTCGATCTATGATGAGTCTAACAGAGTTTTTTGATTAGTTTTGGGGTTCGCTATCTTATCTGCAATATTTTCACTAAATCGAAGCCCGACTAAAGCGGCAAACAAGTCTCCATATGAGATATGGACAGGGACGGTACCTTATTTGTCTTTTATGAGAATTTGGGGATGTGAGGCGTTTGTTAAGAATAAGTCTGACGACAAACTCGCACCTAAATCTGACAAATGTCTGTTTGTAGGATATCCAAAGGAATCACGTGCTTATTACTTCTACAATAAACACGAGGAAAAAGTGTTTGTGTCTCGTTATGCAGTCTTTTTAGAAAATGATTTTATTTCTAAAAGACAGAGTGGGAGAAAATTTGAACTTGATGAAGTCCAAGAGCCACAAACCGAAAAGGACGACGAGGAAAACGTTTCCTCTTCGTCTGGTACGGTCATTATTCCTTCGGAACCTAGGAGGTCAAGCAGAATTAGTCATCAACCTGATAGATACCTTGGTATTATAGAGGAAGGTGATGACTATAATGTTTTAC